>OY754966.1:31880496-32046417 GCA_963576475.1 Molanna angustata
GGAACAGACAGAAGTATGTACTCATAGGTATCTTTGAAGATATATATATATATATTGAAGATATATATATATTGAAGATATATATATATATATATATATATATATATATATATATATATATATATATATATATATATATATATATATATATATATATATATATATATATATATATATATATATATATATATATATATATATATATATATATATATATATATATATATATATATATATATATGATGGATTGTTTTCTAGGGTAACCCGCGTATAGTCTTGAGAAAGACTGTTGTTTAACTCCCAACGTTTCAGCCAGATAGCACTGACCATTTTCAAGGGGGGTTTCGACTTGTATATTGAGTTGTGTTTTGAATTGGCGGCGAGCGCACACCCGTTCAACTCAGAAGTCAATATCCAAGTGAGGCCCTGTACGAAGCTAACTGTCAAATTTACTTTGTGTTTGTATCGTTACTGTCTGTGACCTGGTGATTCTTTTGTTAGGGAAGCCCAAAGACAACATACCGTTAGAGTCTCACGGCGTTTATCAAATACCTTGCGCGGACTGTGATAAATCATATATAGGTCGTTCTAACAGAAAAATATCCTGTCGCGAATCAGAGCACAAAGTCGATATCAAAAATAAAAAAACTTACATCATCTTTAGTTAACCATGTTCTCACAGAAGGGCACACATATATATATATATATATATATATATATATATATATATATATATATATATATATATATATATATATATATATATATATATATATATATAATATATATATATATATATATATATATATATATATATATATATATATATATATATATATATATATATATATATATATATATATATATATATATATATATATATATATATATATATATATATATATATATATATATATATATATATATATATATATATATATATATATATATATATATATATATATATATATATATATATATTTATATGTAAAATGAAAGTGAATGCTTTAAGGTGGTTTGGACATATAGAAAGAATGAACGATGAACGACTGACCAAAAAAATATACATGGGTGCAAGAGATGGAGTGAATAGCAGAGGTCGCCCCAGAAAGGGATGGCATGACCATGTGAATGATATTTTGAAAGAAGGAAACATAAAAAGTTTGAACAATCGACGAGCATGTATGAGACGATGCATGGATGTAAAGGAAGCCAGAAATGTGTGCAAAAATAGAGAAGTATGGCGCTCAATTCTCTCTGCTTACCCCGTAAGGGACATGGCGTGATGGTATGTATGTATGTATGTATATATATATATAAATATATATATATATATATATATATATATATATATATATATATATATATATATATATATATATATATATATATATATATATATATATATATATATATATATATATATATATATATATATATATATATATATATATATATATATATATATATATATATATATATATATATATATATATACATATATATATATATATATATATATATATATATATATATATATATATATATATATATATATATATATATATATATATATATATATATATATATATATATATATATATATATATATATATATATATATATATATATATATATATATATATATATATATATATATATATATATATATATATATATATATATATATATATATATATATATATATATATATATATATATATATATATATATATATATATATATATATATATATAAATATGTATATATATATATATATATATATATATATATATATATATATATATATATATATATATATATATATATATATATATATATATATATATATATATATATATATATATATATATATATATATATATATATATATATATATATATATATATATATATATATATATATATATATATATATATATATATATATATATATATATATATATATATATATATATATTTTTTTTTTTTTTTTTCATATTTTGTGTTATTTTATATACATATATTTTAATTAGGTTGACTGGAAGATGTTAATTCATTAACAAGTCCGCCTTTTGGCTTATAATAATGTTTTATTTTGTACATGATTTTTTTTTAAATTTTATTTTAGCTAATAAAGATTTATTATTATTATTATACAACAGGCAACAATAACATCTGACATAGTTCAGCAATGAGGTTCACCACCCATTCTGTATGAAGTGCCTTTTTAGGTGAGACGAGACTGGTGTGTGGGTATACACATATGTGTTGTGCTCCCTTTTATAAGACAATGCACACCCGCACACCTTTCGCTGGTTACCCCACATTGTGGGATGTGCCGTGATGGTATGTATTGTATTGTATTATTAATAATAAAGATGTATTCTGTAAACAAAGTACTATTACTTTATTAATTTAGCATCGCTACGCTCAGCTTCTAAGCTAGGGTTTGCAGCCAGCTTTAACCGCTGTGCGGTAAATGCCGCCTCCGGCGCAGCGGTTCATGGGCATTTGTTGGTGAATTATTCATCTAAATGAAGCGAAGCTTTTAAGGTAGGTACTTAAAATATATATTCGGTACAGTGTCGACAATACTTTTCCTCAACACCTGGTGGACGTCACAATGTCCGGTGGACTCCACAAGGTGCGGGCTTCCAGGACATTACCAGTTCACTTGTTGTTGCGGCTGCTCCGCATGGACACGTAGCCCTAGCGATCCGCCCTGCCACTAAGTCCATAAATATTTGGCCCCGTCAACCCTGAGCACCCGCGAGGAAGGACGAACGCCTGCCCTCAACCGTAAGCGTCATGGAAAGACTGATTACTCTGGATAATAAAATTTATCGACGTGCATCTTCGATTTGTGTCTCATGGGCATATTATGATATGCATCAGTACTCTCTCCGTGACCAAAATTTAGTTTTAACCACATTTTGGTTCTGGACATAATTATATTTTAGTTTATATTGAAACTTAAAACATTAGATTTGTAGGTCAGAACCTACTTATGTTTTGAAAATCAGTAAGTAATGTTATTTTATTATTCTTCAACATTTAGTAAAGATAGATAATTTCAATTTCTTCAATTACTTTTAAATAAGTATTTGGTTTATTTATGTTAGTCCAATTAATTCAATTTAATTTTAACTTTGTAACGCTGTTTGTTTCCTAAATTTAAATAAAAATAAAATAAATAAAATAAGTTGTCGTGCATAGTTCTTGATAATAATATTTCATTTTCATGTCCTTTTATTATTTCGATATACTATTCTCAAGCCTTTGTGTTTTTATACTTTAAAAATGTGTTCAAATGTAATATTATAAGAATGTAATATTAAAAGTTTATAGCTCTACTATAAAATAGATGATTTTGACATAGGAGGGTTTCAAACGAATGCAAGGACAGGCAAACTGACATGAATATAGCCGTGCACAAACATGTGCAAATCCAGAACGACAATCTTACGTGGTCTACTTTATTTATATGCAGATGCAGATAATGGAATTTTACAAAATAAATTATGAGCCAAAAAATTTTTTTCACTGTTTGTGACAGAAATTCAATAAAGCCTAAACATTGATTATTTAAAATCTTACGTGGTCTACTTTATTTATATGCAGATGCAGATAATGGAATTTTACAAAATAAATTATGAGCCAAAAAATTTTTTTCACTGTTTGTGACAGAAATTCAATAAAACCTAAACATTGATTATTTATACAGAACATATCAAGATAGTACCATTATTCGTTTTCTTGTCGGTAATCGTAAAATTTTATTAAACAAAAAACTTCTTTTAGATTCTCTCATAACTCATGGCTCAACGTTTCTTGTAAATTACATATAATGAAAAAATATCATAACTACAAAACTATTCTTGTTACACCTTTTTTTCCTTTGTCTTGTAAAATATAACAAATTTACTTTTCTGCCTCAAATTCGGTAATCGTATTATTGAAAAAGATGTCAGATTAGCACCGGTGCCCGGTAATTATTTACTTTTTTGATTTATGAGCGACGTTTCGAAAGTTTGGGAGATTACTCTCGTAACACGATTAATATACATGGGAAAATTACCCATCAATATTTCTTATTTCATGCGTTAACAAATATCAATGACATCCAAACCGTAATGAACGATTTTGAATCTGAAAAAGGTACTTACATAATATGTACGGAGCTAAATTGATACTACCTATATCTCTCTCTTCTTAGCTTTTATCCTACATGGTGGTGGAGTCAGCTCTCCTTACTGCGCTCATCCACATCGTTCTATCCTGAGCATTGTCCTCAGAGACATTACATACATGCCCGCATATCCTCCACCCCCGAACTCTTTCACCGTCATTTGGGACGCCCTTTTGGTCTTTCACCGGACACTGGATAGTCCACTGCTATATTACATAATCAGACTACTTTCCATCAGCTTATCGTAGACTTTATGTACACCCAGTCTACCTCTCACATATTCATTACGGATTTAATCTCTCTTTGTGACGCCGCACATCCACCTAAGCATCTTGTCTTCGTGTGATGGCCCAGGTCTCGCTACCGTATAACCTATCTGATCATTATTTTAGAGACTTTATGGTCTTTCATCTTCACTGGCATTACAGATAACAGCTGTCACTTCTCTCCATTTATGCCAAGCGGCGACAATACGGTGCGGAATGTTGATTACCAGGCCTCCTGACTCATGTATTATATTCCCGAGATAATTTTCAATTTAATTTATTTCTCTTATTGAATCTAAAGTATTAACCGTGTGAGAAAATTGTATGGAGTAGGGGACTAATGCACAAAATGAGGTTTGTATGGGTCAAAAAAAATCTTAGAAGGTGGTCTGTGGCAGAGCAATATATAAAATGTCTCCTACATTAAAGGCGGTCTGTGGCAGACCAACGTCTGCCCGGGCCCACTAGTATTAAAGGCAATATCCGGTATCGGTCTATCGACGACCATGATTAGGGGGGGCAGGTCCGGGCAAATGATGAAATCAAAACCCTCATGATTACTCAAATCATGGATATAATTATCATATGGAGTTTTATAATATCTCAACAAATATTTGTTTGTGTAGGAGTAGCGAACATATAATAGAACTCCATATGATAATTATATCAATGATATGAATAATAAATAAATGAGGGTTTTGATTTCACCCGTTGCCTGGACTTGCAATAATGAAACTAAAACTAGTGTAGTTTTTCTATATAGGTATGTATTAAAAATAGTAGGTAAAGATAATCAATACGCACAAATCATAGAAAAATAGGTTTAAAGAGTTAAAAATAATCTTGGTATGATTTTTTTATATATTACTTCTCGGGTAACTGACAGGTACTATGTCAAATATTAATTGAATACGCAACCAATAACAAGTTGCCACATTATGGAGACTTACGACATTAATCTCGCAGATCCAGACTGAAAACACAATTAAAAACTGTGTTTCCACTGGGAATCGAACCCGGGATCATTGGATCAACAGTGAGATACCTAACGAACTGAGCCACGAAGGCCGATTTGAAACTTATATTTTTTTTGGAAGAAATATATATTCTATTATTATACTTACGAGTAGAGGAGACATTATCAAAATGCATACAAACTAGAATATATGTAGTGCGAAAAGAAAATCTCTCCTTCCTCACTGTCTTGGACAGACTGAAAGATCAATTGATATGCCATGGCTGAAATCTAAATAATGGATTGCTTGTTATTTATGTAAGTAGGTACAGTGCTCCCGAAAACAATTTCGATGTTCCACCTAGAATTTGTTCTGGATTCAATCTGAAGAAGGAATATAAATTTATTGAAAAGCCTTAGGGGCGTTGAAGCAAAATATTTCAGCATTCTTGCGGGAAGACGATTATGTAGAAAGCGTATTACAACAGATAAATTAAATACCTAAGTGAAAATTTATAATCTATACCAATTATGCCTTTTTAATGAGATCCTATCAATTCAATTTTGAAACTTCTATATATTGTAATACTGAAATTCTTTTCGCTTGAAAATAAGGAATTTTTACTACAGCCATCTATGGGTGAAATTATGAACAACACTCTTATTATTTTTTAATCTATAGATTAAGTACGTAAAAAAAATAATTATTAAAAATAATAATGTTGGTGTTGGGTTTTGTCAAAGACCTTATAATAATGTAAGTATATAAGGTCTTTGGGTTTTGTAAAAGAGAGAGGCATATA
The DNA here is from genome assembly GCA_963576475.1 of Molanna angustata. NCBI lineage: Eukaryota > Metazoa > Arthropoda > Insecta > Trichoptera > Molannidae > Molanna > Molanna angustata. Next base: position 31,886,712 of record OY754966.1, read on the forward strand.
ACTCTGTTTATAATATGCGATTTATACTGCTAATTTTTGTATTTAAAGTATATTAATTTATTTAATGTTATTTAATTCCAGATGCCATGATTCACGATGGACCAAAAAGATCGTAGAATGGCGACCGAGAACAAGCCGAAGAGGTGTCGGCAGACCCCAGGCAAGGTGGTCTGATGACATCAGGAAGTGTGCTGGAGGGAGATGGATGCAGTGTGCTCAAGACAGGGAGTTTCGGAAGATCTAGGGGGAGGCTATGTCCAAGAATGGAAAAAAAAACAGGCTGAAGAAGAAGAAAAAGATTTTATAGATGGCTAAATAGTAAATATTAAAAATATTTATGCCAGAACCCTCAAAAGATGTCTTTAAAAAATAAAGATAATCTTTATTCTATTGTAAGTTTTTTGGTGTTTGAATTTGAATTTTTTTTTCATGAAAAAAATTTTTTTATATTTACTTCAATATTGTAAGACTTATTGATTACTATTTTTGCTATATAAAAAAAACTCTCAATCGCACCATTTATTTACAAAAAAAATATGGCACAGATTTGTTATACCTATACGATATTCGTTCGTGTTTCATACATTATAAAGTAAAAATAGTACCTACATATTTGTGTATATCCCGAATTCCCAAGGTCATAGGCGTTTACAAGAGTCTTAATTTAAAGCATCTTAATAAATTTTATTTAATGTAAAGTATTTCTTTATAAAATTTTCTGGTTTTGTAAAGTCAATTTATGCTTCATGAAGTTAGCCTTTTTCTTCTTTCTTTTATTTTATAACTTTATTCTATAATGTTATTTCAATATTTATATTTTTATGCTTGGTAAGTATGTAAAGTAAATTTTTGTCGCGAATCGGCATATAAATACATAAATAACTGATTTCATATCGAAACAATACAAATCAAAAAACATAAATCCATCGTGTATCAAAGTTTGTTTCGTAATTAAGTTAAAAAAATATATGTTTATTAAAAAAACGACCAAACAATACAAGGGTCAAATTTTCCAGTAGCGGTAGTAAATTTCCCCTGAGCCCTCAAATACCGAGCATGTTAAATGGATATCTACTTAGGACATTATAATGTACCTATATGGTACTCGTACAGAACATAGATGCGAGTAATACATGCAATAAATAGTCAATATTAATAGTCAGAAATGCCGTGTGCCGTGGAGTTTAAAGGGCTATGCCACAATCAGGGCCGGCTCTATAATTTACAGCGCCTAGAGCGCTATCCTATTTATTTTTCAAAGTTAATTTTTCAGTCTCCTAACCACATACTTAATCTTATTCCTTAAACCCATTCACCTGATAAATCCGTTTTCTTACTGGAATGAGATTTAAATAAATATTGTAATAAATTAGTAAAACATTGTAATAGGCTATTTATATTTCAAATGTACAATAATACTATAAAAGCTGCGCTTCGAATGCGCATTGTGCATATCCAACGAAAGATCAACGAATGGCGACAGCAGTACTTCCCGCAAACGACACATACCGCCATTCACGCATCTACCGCAATCAACGATACCGTCACGACAATCGTAGATTTTATTTATAATATAGATTTGTAACATGACCCTAAACATTGTGAACAATTGCAAAATTGAGTGATTTATTTGAAATTTTGTTCATAATAATCAATATAAATATTGATGATGTAAGTGAACTTTTATTTTAAACCTATCATCATTTCTTGTCTTGTAAATTTTAAACTTGTAAATTGAATATCTAATTTTGAACTGACAACATTGCAATATCATATTTGGATATATATGTTTAAAGAATATTTTTTTAGAACACGCACTTAAAATATAATCTTAACCATCTGATATTTAAAATGTTTTAAATAACTAATAAAGTTTTATCCCCAGAACTATGTATTGTTTTTCCAAACAAAATAAAATATACCTAATAAATAAAAAGAATGTTCAATTATTATTTTATCTTTTTGTATATAGATAGTACTTTAACGGGCTTATTGCCAGTAGGCAATTTATTTAAAATGCTAGATTACAAAGCAACTCAACACAGAATATAGCGACTAGAACGAAAGAATTCATAGCGAAAACTTAAAATAAATTAAAATATTTCCCTAAAATATGTAAATTATTCAATTAAAAAAAACGATGTTGAAATATTATAGAAGAACCAGGAACTCAAGGCACCTAGAGGGCTTACGACATGTCATCAGCTGGTTTACCTACGTGATCAATTTAAGCGCTTTCGCAACGTTCACCAATTATGCCTTCTTATTGAGTTCCCTTATCAATGCAATTTTGAAAGTTCTATATATTTTAATAATGAGATACAGATCGTTTGAAAATAAGACATTTTTACTATCGCCACCTATGAAGTGAGGAAGAAACCTTTTTTTACTACGGCATCTATTGAGAAGTCGTCTTTTTGTAATCAATGAAAGCTACAATCCTTATTTACGAGGTGACAGTGTTTCTCGAACAGACGTCACCCCTGAATTGCGCCAGAAATTTTACTACATGTACCAATGTGTATGTAAATTGAATATTTTTTATTCAGGAAATTGTTCATTAAATTAGGATCAGGTATTTACAAATAAATATTCCCACTTTATAATATTATTCTATTTTATATCTGATACTCACAGATAAATTGAACACACAATGATTACATATAAATTGAATACCTAAACATTTAAAAAGTGATATGTCATATCAAATCTCTACTATTAGTACCTGGTGTATGCTCGGATAAGAAGAAAGAAAACAAAGCTAGTTTTTTATCTATTTTTTTACAATTTCACAACTTAAAATTTGAACTTTCTCGATAGAGTTGAGTTCTCGTGTTTGAGAAAGGAGAATAGTGTTTAAAATAATACTTAAAGTTATACATTTATTTAAGTACCTATAGAAAGTTAATTTAATTTTTTGCTCCCTATATTTCTTTTCACCTAGCACAGTTATAGCATTTGAACCTATGGTGTACCCGACCCTTGCCACAATTGGCCACATATGTGGCAGTATCTTTGCGGAGTTCACAGTGTTTAATGGCGTCATATTTTAACGACAAAATGTGTAGCATAAAATACGCCACGGCTCTGAATTCCCAACATATGAGATATTGATAAAGGCGTTCATGTCCCGTGTGACAAATTATACATATAGTCATACTCAGCACCGACCATCATTATATTATATAATAGTTATCTCTCTGTGGTCCTAAACTTAAATTTAAATAATGAATCATAATTAAAATAGTTAGGTATACATAGGTCAGTCAGTCAGTTCCTACCTTAACACAGTGGCGTTCGATGATATCGCATCATTTAATTTTTTTTTATTTTAAATAAATATATTACAACAAATACGGTATGGGGCACTGACTAAGAATTATGCTTCCACTTTTTTCTATTTTCAGTATTTTTGGATCAATCTGCGTTACTCGGGTAATCAAAAATGTAAAAAATATCTCACATTGTTCAACAATGTTCAACAATGTTCACCACCCATTCTGATTGTAGCCTTATTTGGCGTGACGAGGATGCTATGTGGGGATACATGCATGGGCAGATCGTGAATTTGTGGGGCCCTGGGCTAATACTACTTAGGGGACTACATTTTTCTTGCGCTAATGCACAAAGCAATCACACACAACATCACACATGAAAACCTGTCCAATTGCACATAACAAATTAAACAAAATTTACATTTCTCTATTTTTACTTTTTTTTTTTTTTCAGAGAAGCAACATTTGCGTGAGAAATCAATTAAAATAATTTGTCCTCTGCTGGGGATCGAACGCACGCACAGAAACCAAACGGCTTACCAACTGTGCTACGGCGCGGCGGTCGGCGTGCTTTACGTGCTTAACAATAAAAAATACGTTAAACTACATAAAGGAATGGAAAACAAAATAATACATTTATATAATATTTTTTTTATATAATTCTTATCTTATTTGCTAATTAAGATAAGAATTATATAAAAAAAATATCTTGTAAATGTTTAGTAAATTACGTATAGCTCCTCTCAAGTATGACGGGTGAAATCATCCGTACGATGTCGTCTCCCCAAGACCATAAAAAAGAAATAGAGACATCAGGACCTCAGCTTCCCCAGAGTTACTTTCTGAATATGATAATACTTCCAAGATCTTGAGAAGAAGAATAAGAAATCGATTCGTTGAAGGAAGTATTCATATTTTAAAACACTAAGAAGAACTTGGTATGCATGTAGTTTCAATATTTAAATAGGTATACATCTATGTATGACTTTGTTCTAATGTAATGAATCGATATTTTATAGAACTTTAACTGCTAAAATATGATTACAACTTACTTCAATATTAACGTTATATGTGAAATTATTTTATCAAACTTCTAGAGCTAGAGCCTAGAAGCCATGTGAATGATATTTCGGAAGGAAAATATATATTGATACTTTCATCGAGGCTATACAACAACTAAGCAGTAAACAGAAAACTTTTTTTTATCATGTTGCATATCTATGTTTTCTCTTATGAAATTTTCCAACCGTCGATTTGTTCAAGAGAATTCATTTTTCTTAACATATCAAGCCAAGTATCATGCTGGGTAGAAAAAAAATGACTGATATCCATACTATTATATCTTGGTTTATATAGAAAGCAAAATATCTAAAAATGTTTAAAAAATTGTGTTTATAGTTTGGTACGTATTCTTCAATTATACATACTATCGCCATCGACAGTTGGATCTCGTGTGTTACATGCAACTAGCAATACATAGTTATTAAAAGGGTATTACTTTCAACACTCTTGACATTTTTTAACATTGTGTCACATAGTAACTCATATTAACAAAACGAACAAATCGTAAGTAATTACACGATAGAGTAATAAAACGCAACGTATATAGTTATCTTTTTCCTCTAATGTTGTCAGCCTCCCTAGACAACGTGTCATTTAACTCAAGAAAAGATAACTCAATGTATGGAAGTGACAGTTGTCACGTGACTGGCGACTGTCATCTCCATACATTGAGTTATCTTTTCTTGTTTCTTTTCTTGAGCTAAATGACACGTTGTCTAGGGGGGCTACAACGCATTCAGATCTGCCTTCTGCCAGTGTTTAGCGACGTGAATAGCACAACTACTGCCCACCATATTATTAGGTCGTGCATGGTGCAGATGACCGGACTTGAGAGGCAGCTGCACAGATGTGCGGTGGTGTCTGGTGCTCTCCAGAGTCACATTTTGTTAAACCCTGTAACGGAAAGCTCTATGTAGACAAGTTGTCCACTGACTTTCACGTACGCCACTCCGCGCTTCGGCCCAGGGGAAGTCTCTCCTTAGGGGGACGAAATTTTCGGGGGCTTTTTGATACCATAAATTGAGCCTTTCCTGCTCAGTGCTATAATTCACTGAAGCTTAATTTCATTGAAGCTTTATGTTTTTAGATACATACATGCGAATACGACTTCACCACTCGCTCGTTTACATACAAGCGAATACATACAAGTGAATATGACTTCACTACTCTCTCATTTACTTTAAATAAAAATTACTATCGTAAAATCAATACATGTATTGTATATTAGTTATCGAATAACTATACAGCATGAAATGATATATCTGGTCGTTCTAGTGTAAGTCTTAAATGTTTTTACTATACAAGATGGCATTTTGACTATTAGGCTAGGCATATTAGCAAAAAAATAGGGTCTCAGAAGCAAATTTTGCTATAGTTTTTATTTTCTCAGCCTTTATGTTTTTTGGGTCGCTGAACACAAATTTGAAGTTTGCAGGCAAAAATTTTGCCCGGAACTTTATTTTTTGGGCACTTTTTGACGAAATTTTGGCACTTTTTTCAGTTTTCGGCCTATATCGCAAAAATAAAGCGTTTTTTCGGCAAATCATTCGGGACAAAATTAAAGTAGACAAAATCTCCTATATTTACTATTCATAACGTATTTTTAACCGTTACAATACAATATTACAATACAATATCTTGCGTGCACTATCTTGCGATATCTTGCGTCCGAACACAACAATATCTTGCATGCAATTAAAGTGCGGGAAGAATAATTATGTGAGGTATGCGCCTTACTTTTTGTTCACCGAATTTTAAAACTAGTAACGTATCTATTATTTTTTATATATCATTGGTCGATTTGTAGCGTGCGTATCTTTGAATAAAAAAAATCATTTATAATACTACATATAAAAATTATTCATGGAGTAATCAGGATATGCAGTGATTATTCAGTGGCTTAGGAAGATTGATTAAATATTGATTGATTAAAGATTGGGTGGATGGCAGAGCGGTTAGCGCGCTGGGTTAGTAATCCAGTGGTCGCGAGTTTGAATCCTATCTCGACCGATCTCGTTCACCTATAGGACAAGCATTTATGCTAAGTTTAGGGAACGTAAGAAGATGTATATGTACTTGTTTAAAAGGACATATTCATTTTTTTTTTAAAAAAAAAAATTTAACGATGCCTATTTTTAAAGTCATTAATTAAGTTTAAATCAAAAAATTATGTATGATTAATAATTATTAGTGATATAAGAAAATATTCCTGAAGGATTTTCCCGGTTACTTAAAATGCTTTATGCAATATGTGAATTTCATTTGTGATTAATATTTTTTAATGATTTATCTGCGGCAACTTTCGCTCTCATTAGATTCTTGGAAATTGAACAATGCATTACTTTAAAATCTTCGATCTCCCATACCGATCCCGACATTTCTCTGGTCAGATGGACCAACATTTCATTCCCGCTCAGAACAATGATACGTACATATTACGATATAAGAACCCAATTTTTTTCAAAAGAATTTACGAAATGTTTTGCATATTTATTTGATGGTGAGTATTTTGAGTAAATCGAGATAAATTAAAACGGAATTAATAATATACGGCCGGATTTTCTGTATATAACATAACACATTTATAACACCACAAAAAAATAAACAAAAAAATGTTAATCGAATGATTGAGTGCAGTTAATGCTCCTAAAATCTATAGTTAAATCTTAGGTTATTTTAAATTATTTTGGATCTTCTATTTTTTTATCACTAGTTGCATGTAACACATGAGATCCAACTGTCGATAACGATATTATGTATAGTTGAAGAATAAGAATTAAACTATAAACACATAAATCCAAATTAATGAAAAATTTAACACATGTTGGTATATATGTCAAGATAGGACAGTATGGAGGTCAGTCCTCTTTTCCTACCCGGAAAATGAAAATAGCATGATGAAAAATTGTTAAATAAAATTTGAGATGTACATCTAAAATATTGATATTTTTTATGGAAAATTAAATTATCTAGTTGGGGTGTTTCGGCTTTTTCGATATTTTTAAAAAAATTGGAAATATAGGCAGTTAAACTCATAAATTCATCATAAAAAAATATTTTTCTTAATAAAAAATGTTTGAGTATCCCTGTATTTTTTTTTCAAAAAACCAATTTGAGATTTTGTATTTGTCTATGTTTATACCAATTTTCAGCGTTCTAGCTTTTATGGTTTCTGAGATATATGGAAAAATAAACTAAAAATTCAACAGTTGATAACCCCTGACTGAAACAAAAATTCACATTTCTGAGTATAAAAGTTTTGTAGGCCTATAACTATTTATATATTCTGAAATTTTAGGCTTTGTGAATCCAGCAGATCAAAAGTTATAAGGGGGGAGGGGGACAGACACACACACACACACACACACACACACACACACACACACACACACACACACACACACACACACACACACACACACACACACACACACACACACACACACACACACACAAAAAGTCCACTTCGCCATACAAAATGTTCCTAGTATTCCTTATACGCGGGTCTTGGCTTAATACTTTGTCGATATGTTAAGTGAATAAATTCTCTTGAACAAATCGACAGTTAGATTAAAGGAATATAAAAAACAAAAATTAAAAATGCACCTTATCTTAAAGGCAGAGTGAACCTCGCACTGGCTTTGTAACCCAGATGAGGATGTACAATATTTACTTTTCATTAGGTCATGTTCATTTAAAAAAATAACTGACTTCATGGATTTTCTACAATAAGAAATTAATATCATCCGAAAACCAGAATTCCGTATGGAAAAATCTTTTTTAAAACAACATTTTTCTCAGTGCTCGGCATCCCCTCAAAACCACGAGGAAGAGGCAGTCCGCCGGCGACATGATGGAGGAGTATCTAGAGGGAGCTGGCAGCACAAGATGTCCCACAGGAGACGACCATAATGAGGCAGAAATTGATGATGATGATTTTTCTCAGTGTAATGGCGAAAAATCGAATGTACTTCTTTGAAAGTTCCTGAAAGTTTATTAATTTGATTCTTGATAGTTTTAACAGCTTTATTTCTTGAACATTGTAGGTATATTTTATTCTTCAGTATAGTAGCATGTGTCGTAGGTACATTGACATTTTGAAAGCATTTGCCATTATCAAAGGAGACAATGGTTTCTCTCTACATGATACCGCTCTGTGTGGAATTTTAAATTATCAATCTAAATTTATTTTTATACTATAGTTCCCTTGGCAATAAAATATTTGTGTCTTACATATGAGAATTTTTCATTGTCCTCACTTGAATAATAATACCTACACCTGAATTTAAAATTTTTAATAATGAACAATGAAAATCTTTGGGGACAATCGAAAGAGCGATCAGCGCTGGAGACGTGTGATATTATGAAAATGTTGTGAAAGAAAAATAAGTATTTTAATGGATTTAAAAAAATAATTAAGAAAAGTTTTCAGTTTTGTTTTCAGGTAAGCAAAAACTTAAATTAAAAAGGTGGAAATAAATACATTGGGACGTAAAATCTTATATCTGGAAGATCTTTTAATGAAGCGGTTAGTTATAATTAAGTACCCATAGAAAAAATGTTCTTGTAATTGTACTATGTAGCGTGTGATCATTAAAGATTTTTTTTTCTCTTCAATTAAATTATTACGAATTATCTTAAATATCATATTTTTAAAGTATGGCGTTTCCGAAATGCTAAGTTCTCTTTTCTTTATATGCAATAACGTGAAACGCTACGCCATCGACCTTAAGTTTGGCGTAGTATTTAGTAAGTGATGTCTCTGCAACGCAATTGCTAACGTAAGAATACTAAATACTCCAGTGAGGTTAGGAGTTAGTATTTAGCTACCTAGGACTGGGCATTCTGTTCTAAGACTCTGCAGCCCAAACTATACGTCCGATTGACTTCTTCTCTATGATTTCATCTGTCCAAATTTTCAAAATGCTCTCACGGTCTGTAAATAAGAGGTATTTTTAAACAGTTTGAAATTTTGATTTATTTTTTGAAAAATGTATTTAACAGAAGTAAAATAGCTTGTGTATGGGAAAATTAAGTGATCAACTTCATATTGATATTGTACACAATATAATATGTGTCTCTATAGACAAGTGTAGGTATTATTTTACTCTCCACTCATATCTTCCTCAAGTGAGAACTGACCACCGTATTATTGTATAGACACATATACATCGCCTCATCAACATACACTCTCATTCATGCTCTTCTTGCTAGTAATGCAATTTCACTTAAAATTTCTCAACAGGTATCACGTAGTGAGTTTCCAGAAAATGATTTTGTGTTTTTGGGTGTATTGTGAAAACTTTTGTCCTCTGGTAATCTTATATTTTTTTAAGAACGTAAAAGAAATGTACTTCGTAAAAAAGCATTTAGAGATTGTCAACCTTTCAAGAAAAAAAGATGAACACTTACTATGGTATGGAGAGATTAATGTTGGCTACAGCCCACTCATTTTATTTATTTATTTATTTATATAATTTATGTACATGTGTACAAAGGCAGGTTTATTGCCATAAGGCAATTTCTTCCAACCAACCCGAGCAACGTGAAGTCTCTTAGTTAAATTGGTACAGTACTAATTAAGTGAGAAATAAATTGATAAAAAATAACATAAAAGAGTAAGAAATATAAAAAAAAATTACAAAGAGAAAAAAAAATGAAAAGAGAGTTTAAAAATAAAAGAATAATAAAAATAACACTGATCATAGCAATGAGGAAAAGGAGGTTATGGAAGGATATAGAAGGAATTTAGGTACTATTTGACAAATAAAGTTTTTTTAGTTTACCTTTAAATATTTGAATGGATTGAGATGACGTTACTTCATCACTTAGGCCATTCCATAGTCTAGCTGATTGTACTTGAAAAGAGGAGCTGAAAACTTCTGTATTGTGAATGGGGATAGCTAGTGTAGCATTAATATGTCATCTTGAACCTACATTTTATTTAATGTTATTTTATAATAGTTAGGTACTTTTCGGGTAAGTAAATACACTTTGTCAAATGATAATTTAACACGCACCCAATAACAAGTTGCAACATTCTTGTAACTTTCGATTATAATCGTCTCACAGATCCAGACTGAAAACACAATTAAAAACTGTGTCTCTACCGAGAATCGAACCCGGGACCTTTGGATCAGATTTACCTCATTTCTAAAAAAAATATACAACTTGTGTGGACACTTAATATATCATTAGTATGTTCCTTACGGGTGTAAAATTTGGCACCACAACTGCAATATGGATGTCAATACCATTTGTTTTCCTCAAGACAATTCGCTTAAATTATAATAAGTATTCATTCCATTCAACATTAAAATGGGTCAAAAGGATTTGATTATTATGTCAATCATGAAAAACCCAACAGTCTGGTAATATAAACAGATCGAGCAAACGGACAAAACAAATTTACGGATATAGTTTTTACGACACACTATTACGAAAATCCAATAAGACACGTTTGCTAGTTGTTTTCTTGTATTATCCATTTAAGATTCACCGAATATCATTCACATTTATAAACAAAATATAAATAAAAAAAATATTTTATTTGATTTGCAACTCATCGTGAAAACGGGTATAATGATTCGTTTTGAACACTTAACTCTAACATAAAACAGTATATATTTTTTAGTAATCTCTAAAAAATATGTACCTACTTATAGTATAATGCAGAACGAAAGAGGTGGAATAACTGGGAAAGAGGTGGAATAACTGGGTGGAATAACGGTAGGGCGACCACAAAAAAGACGGGTCGACGATATTATTCAGGTTGCGGGTAGGAGTTGGCTGGGGGAAGCACAGGACCGAGAGAGATGGAGTTTATTGAAGGAGGCCTACATCCAGCAGTGGAGAGATGGCTGACAAAAAAAGAAGAAGAACTGGGAAAGTCAAGAGAAAGAAAAAAATACACAAATTCACGAACGAAAACAAAATAAAGAAATGTTATAAGCCATAAGAAAATACATAGAAGATGCAATGGATGTTCGCCAGGATAAATGGTGTACATATGTATATGAAAGGTGCACTTTATGTTATTTATACCAGAACCACCCAACAGAGGAGAAACTTACTTAAATTCATTTCTCGCGGAATTTATGCTTCCCTAGTCTGGAAACACTGGTTAGAAATTGGCATATGACAATAAACTCTCCACTTGCGCAGGGTTATAGGAAGTGTTTTTTTTTTTTTTTTTTTTTTTTTAGTCAAGAAAAATGTCTGTGTTTAAATTTTAGTTACACTATAATATAGGTACTATGTATATGTATATAGCACATAAAAGTATAATAAGGGTAGTTAACAAGTGGCATATGGACTATTGATCAAAAGCACTTTTTGTGGATTACAGAGTACTTGACATCAAACAATTATACATAAGATCAATGGTGTTGCACTTATTTTTTCAACGATCTATTTAAATCAAGATCACAACAAATATGTAATACACGTCAATCAGTATACATGAATTTTCACGTGGCGTGTGATGGAGGGCATACTAAGATTAAAGCAAGTGTAATAATGGAATTTTTATGTTGGATTTTGGGAGTTAAATATTTATATCTATGTATTTATATTATTTTATTTTTTATTTTATTTATTTTGGATATCCAACAGTACAGTAGAGTATAATGATATTAAAAACAATGAAAAGAAACAAGTAAATGTAGACTACGGTACATAATAATAGAACATCATATCAAGTAATTTTTAAAGCTTAACATACAATTTACGACAAATGGGAAAAAATAAAATTATAGGATCACACCTGAAACATACAAGGAATAGTACCAAGAGGATTATATTCTAGAATCATAACATGGGATTCTAACGTACTTAAGGATCAATGAAGAAGGTGTTGCAACCATTATGGTGACATACATATATTTATGTATGTATATACTAGAGAGTGGAATTTTGAGATATTATGTTTTTTATATTACATATATGTTATGTTTATATCATATATTATGTTATGCTTATATTATATCTATATTATACATATTTTACATTTACGTTATATCTGTATTACACTTACGATTTTATGTTACATTTTATAAAAATAATTCAATATATGAAATAGCCGGCATGACATAGACCTTGCCTAGTTTGACGGTGATTAAAACAACACCAACACTGCTCATAACTATATTATGTATTTTTTGTAAAACAAAATAAAAGTGTAACCTATGTAAGAGAAAGCATGAACAAAATAAATATATATACTAGTCCACATCGTTGATTCCTGGTTAAGAAATTGAAGGGTTTGTATCACTCTACCAACCCCATAAGGGACACAGGGTGATACTATGAATTTTTATACGAAAATAATCAAAGATGAGTAGGTATAGTTTTCGCCAAATAACTTGAACTTTTAGCCGAGAAGGGGGGCGATTTGCACGTAAACCAACGAAGCAAAAAGACACAAATTTGCGCTCTGCGCAACCGGAAATTCGTTCAAGATTTTTAGCGAGAATTATACACAGTTTGTAAGTTAAGGAAGTGATATCAAGCGAAATCCATTCAATAATTTATTAATATTGTTGTTTATCTATATTCAAATAACTTCTACGTAGATCCTATATAATAAATATAATTATTGTAATCTTACTAGCAATCGTTTTGTTTTCACAACAATCCATTGTAGATAGTATATTTTTATTTCCAGAAAATGAATACCTTAGCTGTATAGTCAATGATATGAAAAGTTTACTCTTCCCCTTCAATAATATGAAGCTACGAATTAGGAAAGTGCGTTCGTTCCAGCTTTACAAATTATAAAAGTTTTCCAGAGTACGTAGATAGGTACCTACTCCACCTCGTAAATCTAGACGGCAATAATATTGTTAACTCAAAACACTTTCTCACAATGTTTGAATAATAAATGTTTTCTTTAACGTTCAACTTGACGAAACTGTTTCGGTGTCGTGGATTGCACGTCAATTTGACAAGAATAATAAAATAGGGCACGCAGAGTGGGAGATATTTCAAAATGATTGGACATCTGAGTCGTGTAGTTCCTTTTCCTTCTTCTGCAGTCTTATGTAAGGACTGTGTCCTGTTTTTTCTGGGACACGGACGTCAAACTGTTCCTCCATTTTTTGGTGGTTTGTCCGGAGGTCTGCTGACTAATAGTATATACATAATACATTTTGCCACTATTTTTACGATTCTTGTGAAGTATATTCTCTCCACGTGGTCTCTCCAGCATCTTCTTCTTATTTCAGATATTCTTTTGTTCTTCTGAGATTTTTTGTGATATTTGATTTCTTGTGACATTTTCGTGTATCGTTATATACTGTGACATGATCGGTCAAACGCAGATTTTATAAATTTTCATTTTCCTTTTCAATCAATAATTTAGTTCCAAATCATTTTTGACCACGGACTTTTGACACGAACTTATTTTTCATATTTATCAACCATACGTAAGTAGGCAGAGAGAACCATTATGCCTCTTTTTCCGTTCGTGCACCTTGTCACGTATAGTATTATAGGAGATGTTGTATTGCATTCCCACACGATCCGCTGATTTGATCCGGTCAATTTACAGAGCCCAAAATTTCAGAATATATAAACAATTATAGGCCTATAAAACTTTTATACTCAGAATTATGAATTTTCGTTTCAGTCAGGGGTTATCAACTTTTGAAATTTTGGTTAATTTTTCCATATATCTCAAAAACCATAAAAGCTAGAACGCTGAAAATTTGTATAAAGATAGACAAGTACAAAATCTCAAATGATTTTTTTTTAAATTCCAGGGTTTCTCAAACATTTTTATTAAAAAAAAAATTTTATGATAAATTTATGAGTTTAACTGCCTATATTTCCATTTTTTTTAATATCGAAAAAAGCCGAAATACCCCAACTAGATAATTTAATTTTATATAAAAAATATTAGCATTGTATTAGCACATCTCAAAATTTTATTAACAATTTTTATAAAAATTTAATTTAGTGACGACATTGCTTCATACAATTTGTATGGCAGTAGCCTACACACAATATTCAAGAAGACAATAGTTAGATACTAATCTCCAAACATACATACATACCATCATGCTGTTTTCATATTCTGGGTAGGATCAAAGGACTGACCTCCATACACATACATACCTAAATGTGTTGTATAGAAAGCAAAATATCCTAAAATGTTCAATAAATTGGATTTATGGGTTTATAATTTGGTACTTATTCTTCAACTATAGGTACATACTATCGCTATCGACAGTTGGATCTCATGTGTTACATGCAACGAGTCTTACATAACATTTTTTTTCAGTGCTCTGATCATTGATCATTACCTACTCAAATAATATAATTAGGTAAGTAGGTACCTACCTACCTAATAAATGATCAAAAAAATAAATAAGGGTAGTTTTTCAAATACCCATCCAGTTTAAATTTCTTGCTATAGTGGCGCCACTCTCATTTACCTTCTTCCCACAAGTCTATGCCATTTTCTACATATTATCTAAAGGTAGGTAAGTACCTACCTATGTATGTATAGAGAAGTTGTATTGCATTAGTTTTTCTTTGTTTTACGACAGCTTCATTCTTTAGTTAAAAATTAAGATTTAATGTTTGAAAATTTATTCTAACCAAGTAAAGACAAGGTATCATAATATAATATACGTGTATATAATGGAACAAAGGATAAATTATCCCTAAGTTTTTTTTAACTTTTTTAATGATGTTAATTGTGATAAACAGGAAAAAATAACATAAGTATATTTGGAACTTCCATTTTGTTTATTACATTATAATTTAAAAAACGAGTAGTTACCTTCTTATAAAATGTTGTTCATTGAGTAAACTGAGGATATTCGGTCAAAAGATATTGAAGGGAATATTCACATTTTTTTTATTTATTCACTAGTTGCATGTAACACATGAAATCTTAATGTCGATGGCGATAGTATGTATAGTTGAAGAATACGTACCAAACTATAAACTCTTAAATCTTAAATCAATATAATTGGATACTTTGTTTTCTATACAAAACATAAATGTCAAGTTAGGACAGTATGGATGTCAGTCCATTTTTCCTACCCCGAATATGAAAACAGCTTGATGGTATGTATATTTGGAGATTAAGTATTATTTTTTTTAGAGTTTCCGTAGATATTATGTATTCTGCCATACAAATTGTATGAAACGATATCGTCAAATACTTTTACAAAAATGTTAAAAAAAGTTTGAGATGTAATTCTATAATGTTAATGTGTTTTATAGAAAAAAAAATTAATCAAATGCTCCAGCATTTTTCGATATTTTTAATAAAATTGGAAAAATAGGAACTGAAAAACATTGGTTCGTAATGAATAAAATGTTTTTCTTAATGATAAAGTTTGAGAAACCCTGGATATTATTCATAAAAAATAATATTAGATATTGTATTTGTCTATATTTATACATTTAAACAGCGTACTAGCTTTTATGGTTTTTTATATATGCAAAAATAAATATAAATTCAAATGTTGATAATCCCTGATTGGAATAAAATTAGAGTTAGAAGTTTTGTATTAGGCTTAAAATTTTATGGAACTTTGGGCTTTGTGCAAAGCGGATCAAAAGTTATAAGGGGGCACACAAAAAGACACACTAAATGTTCTACTCCGAATTCTGAATTCATCCATATATAGTATAATGTATACCTATATTGCGAAGCTTCGATGTTGGTGTTTTTCAACTTCAATGTTAAAAAAACATAAAAATATACACCTGGTCATACAAATCTCGCATATCATGGCTTAAAAATATGTCGATATGTTAAGAGAAATAAATTCTCTTGAACAAATCGACAGTTGGAGTAGCGATTTGACTATTTTTGTTTTGCGTATGAATGAGGTCATCCTTGAAAGCCAAGCAACATTTTTGGAAAAATGTTGCTTAGCCAAAAATGTTGCTTAGCTTGCAAGAATGACATGGAGTGGACTGGCGCCTACTCTTTTCAATATTGTACTCATACATCTCTCTTTTCTATTGAATATGTCATGTCAAATAATATGAACTATGGTAGATACTTGCTCCTACCATACCGTACATACTCGATACTTGTGTGGTAGATATTTAGGTACTATAAAAGTAGCCAAATATTGGGATAGCGGATGACATCAACGTTATTGTTAGGTCAATAGTAGCTATTAAAGAGGTTTTTGATCCACAGAAGCATAGAATGTGGAACTGAAAATTACATAATATTGATATAACAAAAATGATGACACATATCAAGAACCCATCGCACATAGGAAGAGGCAGTGTTCGATACAAATATAAATACTCTTTCGAAGTGGTGAAGCTTTTCACCTACCTGGACTCTTGTCAAATAGAGTAACGAAGATCCGCAGCCAACAGAACACATGTCTTTCTGCTGCCAGTGTTACATCACTTAACGTCCATAGAAAGACTAAAACCACCATACATAATATACATATAAAACAGTCATACGTACTGTGTTAGCTTATGGGTGTGAGGCGCTTATACTGAGAGTAAGGGTGATAGAGATGCTGGACATAATTAAAAGGAAAGTGCTGCGGTTAATCTATGCACCGGTGAGAGGGGAAATCAGTCGTGCAATAGAACTAACGTTGACCTATAAGTATAATATATACCTATTATAAGGCCCCGAAAATTTCGGCACACTTACGTTGCTTAGATTGAAACGGCTGGACACGTACAGTGAATGCCTGATTCACTGGTCCATAAACGAATAATAAATGGTCACCAAGGTGGAAGGAGATGAGTTGAAAGATCCAGGCTGGAGCGGGTGCAACACAACGAGTTAATACATATAATGCAGATCTAAGTCGTAGATATACAGCATTGAACACTCAAGCATACTTTAAGTTTACTCGTTCATGACACTTCAACTATAGTACCTACCTGTATTCAAGAGGCGTTATGTGGCATATTTCATAAGGTCCATCTACCTCGCAATAAAACACATACAAGGAACAAGTATATGTGTAAAACAAGTACTTGCATAGATGTCACCTAGAAGTACTTATTTCATTTTTATTTGAATTGGTTCTATATTTAAATTTTAGTTTTATATTTGTTTTAAAGTGACAGTTAAGATTCTAAAAAGGAGGAACTAAAAGCATTTAATGTCGTTTCTCTTTTTACAGGTAAATTTATATCTTATATACATAGAATAATAATAAAACTATAGAATACTCATTCCCATACAATACCTCGCTGAAAAAGTGAAGCCGTTTTATTGGCCGGCTCGTGTCAATATATGTATGACTCTGCTATAATTTAGCAAGTAATTTTGCTATTTTGCTAACTATTCCGTAAATAATTATGCAAGCAGTTGAAAAATTCCCTGTTTGGAGAACGTATCACGCAGACGGCCAAATGATTACTGAAGCTCGTAGCAAAATGTTGACCAAATTAGTCAACATAAAGCAGTCACATTTACTGCAGGCTAAAGACTATTCTATACTATTATAATTCTATACTTATATATTATATTTGTTATAATTATTATTTATTTATGCTATTATTACTTTTATTGTACTTTATAATTATTTAAATAATAAATTTCTCTTTTTACAGAGCAACAATTAATTTGCTTTCTACATTAACACACTCCATTATATATGTATGGTGATATTGAATCACACCATAAAATTCAATTATCTAAATGTAGCACCGAGACATCACTAACATATTCGCCTAACATATTCGAGGGCAAATTCGCCTGATGACTTACACAAAAAAGCTTAACTATTGCGCATTTCTCTGCGCTGTGTCCTGCAATCTTAAAAACCGTAGTTTATCATTTGAGTGTATGTACTTCATATTTTATATGTCATTTTTAAAGATAAGTGTGTCATTCATTTGTAAAGTTACAATAAAATAAATGGTAAATCAATTCATTCGGTTACTAAATTACTAGTTATTCTAATGATTTATGGCAGTTCGTGTGATTCAATGCAATATAAAACTTGCATAGTGTGCAAATGATCATGTAATATCCTGTTTCTATCCAGTATCAAACTTACTGGGCTAATTTTAGATAATCTCCCGCTCCTCGTTTCAACACCAGATAATTTTTCGCTTGAAACGAGATAGATATATGAATTAAACAATTCATAGTTACAAATCAATAAAATGTCGATTTGTTACAATGGCTGCGCAGAATGAATTTTAAGATTTTGTGCATAGTTCGTAGGTGTTAAAAAATGGCCACTAACTATAGCTATTAAAATTTCTTTTTAGAGACCTACTTATATAAACAATGGTATTTGTACATATTGCAATACTGAATTGGCCGGTTCCCGAGACAATTCGTCACAAATTCGGCACACGAACATTTTTTTATACTAGTATTTATACCCGGCGCTGCTCGGGAAACATTAAGTCATCAATTATACTTCATCTTCAATAACTCCTTAAACGGTTTCAGATGTTCCGCGGTTAGGTGGTGTACGTGTGTTCCCCTTTTTCCAATTCTTCTATCTTACTACCTTCCTCAAAACCACTTATTTTATTGATATAATAATGATAATATTTGTAAACTTAATTGGTTCACATGTCATATTATGTATGTTAATACAATGAATGAATTTAAATGTCTGTTTTCACAATAAATTATAACAAAATAAAATAGTTTTTGTAATTTTTGAACTGTTTATTTGTTATGATATAACTTCAGTAACAGTTAAAAATATTCAATACAATAAATAAAAATTTACATATAGGTAGATATAATTACTTGGTTTTTTTTTAAATTAGTACCCTTAGTCCCTCCTTTCCCTCCCTTCGTCACTTCCTTCCAGTTTCATATAATAGACATTGGGAAGTGGTTTGAAATAAGATTGAATATAGGCATAGTAAGGAGTGTAGTGTTAGCCACATACCGTTTGTTTTTTATATAATTTCATTGAAAGCAAATGTGTATAAAAAATCAGAAAAATTGGACAATAGGAAATGGTATAAAATGTAATTAAATAAAAGCGTAGGAAAGAGTTATCAAAAGCAAGTGTGTATACAAAATTTCAGCAAGATTGGTCGTTGGGTCCTTCAGTCCTTCTTGAAATAATTTCAAGTAGGTACCTACATCGTTTCTGAAACAATCCTTTCTGAGATAAATAAATGATAATCTAGAGAAGTCATAAACAAATTAAGTAATTAAAAACATGAAATCATGATGCCTGTGACACGAAAATGAACAAAGAAAAAATACATATCAATATACCTACAACAATAACATCTGACATAGTTCAGCAATGAGGTTCACCATCCATTCTGAATGTAATGCCTTTTTAGGTGAGACGAGACTTAGGTGTGGGTATACACAGATGTGTTGTGCTCCCTTTTATAAGGCAATGCACACCCACACACCTTTCACTGGTTATCCCACATTGTGGGATATGCCGTGGTGGTATGAATGAATGAATGAATATACATACTAACATAGCTACATGCATATTTCACTACACACTAAAATATTATGGTGGGAGTTATTCAAAATTATTTTAAATATTATCTCCACTTTGAACCATTGTATCAGCCATGGTCAAGAATACATCCAGTGATATCAGAATAGAGTGTCAAAATGTATTTGTATTGGTTTTTACTAGCATGAGTAGTTAAAAGTTGTTTTATTAACTTTGATAATTATATTAAAACATCTGATAATTAAAACTATCTTACGGTACAGACACATTTCGGCTATAAATAAATATCCACAGCTAATCTACTATTGAATTTGTAATTGTTTTACAATTCAAACGCTCCACAAAATTAATTGAGCTTGCCACGAGAGACTCAATTGTATTTTCAGACATTTTAGTTTAAATAACTTTAATATCAATCTATTAAAGTCAACCAATTATAACGTAAATTATTGGAGTAATCAACACTTTTGTCTTTAATATTTCCTGGATGAATTAGGTATTATTGTAAAAAAATGTGTCGATGTCTATTTAAATCGTAATAGCTTGCGGTATACCTATATATTTGGGTTCACATATATTATATGGAATCAGTATGAAGTCAATTAAACCTATATTTTGGACTGTACAAAGACAGCATTTCGTAGTATGAATTCCATAAAATTTATGCGGCTTCGGTAACCTTCGGCTTCAGCCAAGTTTTTCATCAGCCACTAAAAACGTTCAAAACTGATTAAATTTCATAAACAAATAAACCTGGGGGGCAATTCCGGTCAAATGATGAAATCAAAACCCTCATGATTACCCATATCGTGGATATAATTATCATATGGAGTTCTATAATATCCTAACATACTATAGAACTCCATATGATAATTATATCCATGATATGGGTAACCATGAGGGTATTGTTTTTCCGTTTGACTAGGGGGCAAGTCTGGTCAACCGGCGGAATCAAAACCATCCACGTTTACCTATATCATGGATATAATTATCTTATGGAGAACTCCATATGATAATTATGTATTCTTCAAAAACTTCGTATCACAGTAAGATTGTCGTGTCTCTGTCTTGAACGGATACTCAATTTTGCTGGACACATATTATAACTCGTAGAGGGGAAGACAGTCTTGAAAAGCTCATCATGGTCGGAAAAGCGTCTGGTATAAGACCGAGAGGCAGATCGCCGATGCGTTGGTCCGACCAAATAAGGCAAAATATTTCTGCTACGTCACTCCATAGAGCCGTCCATCTGGCACGTGATAGGAAGACCTGGAGAGCAATGGACCGCAACAGGGTACATGATTATCATATGGAGTTCCATAATATTTTAAGATATTATGGAACTCCATAAGACAATTATATCCATGAAATGGGTGGTTTTGATTCCGCCGGTTGGCCAAACTTGCCTTCCTGGTCGTTTTGTTACGTATAGTAATTATTTTGATTTATTTCGGTAAAAAACCAAGTTGATAACTTTCTCAGTGTACCTTTTTAATTTATTACTACGATGAACATAATAAATTGTTCCTCCACAAATTGCATCGATAATTTTTATGCAATATAATAACAATATTTTTAGCAAAACTTACATAAACCTTTGGTTATGGGCAAAACCTGACCTTCGGTAAGACACTACATGATATTGTAGTGTACTCTAAACGCTGTATTCGTTTAGAATTGGGGCATTCCTCCACCACATTATGAAGGGTCTAAGAAAGAGCACCGCATTCACATTGGGGGTCGCTGATGTATCCTCATTTATGTTGTAAAGAGTTTAAATAATTCTTGAACGATTTCTTTCTGTGTCCAATAATTTCCTTCGTCCTACCGAATTTCATTTAGGTTTCATATTATTTGGATTGGTTGCTTACCTCATGGAAATAAATTAATATAACTGAAAAAAATCAAACTTTTTACCAAATTGTGGAGAGTAAATTTATTAGATTCAATAATATTTTAATTATTGTGCCCATAAAGTGTAAATTACTCGGCAAACTCTGTCCCATAATACAATATGTAAACCATGTAAACAGAGAAATTTGCAATTTAAAATGATATGTGACAAAAAATCGAAACGATAACAATTCACCTTTACAGGGTGTAAGATAAAAATATAAAGATGTGATAAGTAGGAATGTACGTGTATAATAGCATAAAAACATATATATAGGCCCATTGAATTCTGTGATATTTTTCTTTGAAATGACGCAAGCATTGAACCATTACATTTTATCTACGTATGTTTGTAGTTACGTAGAACGAAAGAAAAGTTATATGCTAAGTTTATATCTTACAGGTTTACAGAAATATTGACGCCATTCAGGTATGATAGTTAACCTAAGCGGTGACAGAGGACGAATGTCGATCAAAAAGGATTTTAAACAAAAGAAAATCTTTTCTTGGTGTTCAATATATACCTATAAATATATAATTTTTTTATGAATTTGTGAAATGTTTTAACGATTCACTTTCTATTAATTACATTAAAAATCTCAGTTGATAAGAATAAACAAAGGCTTACTTCGTATTATTTGTGTTTTGTCTGGCAGAAATGACCCAAGAATCTGTATTTTGTAGTAAAAACATTATCAAAGCAAAATAAAAATGTAATAGTTCTATGATTTTGGAATTATCTTTGTATTTTAAAATAATATAAAAATACGAACAAGTGAAATTCCCTTAAATAAATTTATGTAAACTAAAAATATACTTATGGGGATGTTGAACAATTTTATATGTATTTAGTGCAAACCAAAAGAACGATAAAATAAATATTTAATTTAACCTTGAGTATTATATTATTTATGACTACACCCACAAACAATAAACCATTTACACTTTAGAGTAACGAATGGTTCATAACATAAGCAGGAAAGTTTTGAAGTTACAAAAAGTTCACAGCAGTTTATCTTATTTATGAAATGATAGTAGGTACCTATATGTACTAAATTGTAACAACATGAAATAGGCAACACCTGTTTCTTAAGATGTCACTAACATATAATGTACCTACATAAATGATAAAGTTATTTAAATAAATTATTAACGAAACCTTTCGTGTTTATGTCACTTGTATACAATATAAATGAAATAAAAACGAGATACGAGCGTATAATCAAGTTGCACATAGCAGCAAATTTATGTAGATACTCTTTCAATAAAAATAGTAATAAAAATACAACTTACCGATGAGTACGCCAATATTTTTTTACCACGTTCAAATGAAAATTTTGCAATGTTGACCTAGATGATACGAAAACTTACTTGTTCATAGTTTTAGTCACTAAGTTTCTTTAAGTCTATGCAACCGTATAAGTATAGTTTATGATAAGATTAAGTTTCGTTGTACCATTTTTTACGAGATTTTTACAGTAGATATTTATATAAATAATATTCTCCGCGAAGTTCAGTGAAACTTTTCACGCGACCGTTCGTTGTATCGAAAAAGACGGAATACGTTTTAGCTGACTCTCGGAGAGAAACTGATCGAATTTTTGGAAACACCGCGGTACCATTCAAACCGCCTCTACGCTTCGTCACGTCGTGCTACGCCACCTCTACGCAATCTTCAGAGTTTTGCGTGATACTAAATAGGAAATTTTGATGGTGATACGTTTCGATATTTGAATAGCGCCAAAATGGGTAAATATTATTGTATGCCTTTGTTCAATATATTGCTAGGATTTCGACGCGTATTCCTGTTATTATTAAGTATCTACATAAAATATGATTTTAATGCATGAAAAAGATTTCATGCCATGAAATTCGTGCGAAATATTTATTTTACATAAGTGATGTAATATTTACATTTTTATATAAGCCTTTAAGCGAAGAAAACAATTTTTCATGCAATCAATTGATAAATACGTAGTTATATCGAAAAAATATAATTCATTGTTTTTGTACTTCTTGGTAAGTATAGGTATACTAAAAATAAGTACCTATGTACTTACATTTATTCTAAAAATATATAATCGATGATTTCGTAGCAAAAACGTGAAAAATCTTACCAAACAACATAGCAAGAAGTCATGAGCATCATTCATGTGATTTACCTACATCATTTACATCATCATACCCATATGTTTGTTTTTATAGTTCTTTTATTTTATTTACATTATTATTTTTTTTGTTGTTTTATTATATAGTTTTTTTTTATTTTTTTATGATTATTATTGTTTTTCCATTTTTCAAAGTGTGTATATGATTATTTGTATATTTTAATGACTTTTATATTTCAATGTGTATAAGTAGGTACCTATATCTTTTTATTCAAATTGTATTTTTTTATATATTTACCGTTATTGTAATTGTAGTTTATGATTGTTTTAAGTTTTCTTTTGTAATTCAATGTGTGCACCTAATTGTTGTTCATGTGTAAAAGGCAATTTGCCGTAAATAAATAAATAAATCATCCTTCATCATCATTTTATGCAAGACCAAGACAGTAAGCAAATCTAGAGAGGAAGATCTAGACAAAGACTAGCTTGCAACCAATTTTTGCAACACAATGAAAAAGTAAACAATTAACCAACTGTCGAATAAAAAGTTTTTTTTTGTAAAATTTGCAGGGCTCCAACACCGCTAGCGAAAAGTTATTTCAGTTAAGGATTATATTAAACTTAATATTTAATATAAATGCATAGATAAACATTGGCAGCTTTTTTTACTATAGAAAATAATTTCTGGATGACATTGGTAGCGCCAGAAATTGTATACAAGGTCGGTAGCGCTACTGGGCAGATAACCAATTGACTACATCTCTATTGTGGGTATTCACAAATTGTAATTCTCTTTTTTAATAATACGACGTAATGTAATAACTGTAATAAGAGTCTCTAACAACTAAATAATATCAACTCCACTGATAAAAGCTTCGGTTTGATTATACATAAAATAAATATGAGTAAGACCACACTGATAATTTTTAGTCAGGAGAGCCACTCAAATGTATAATATCTCAAATTGGCCGGTATTGACATTGAAAGGGTGAAGCAATTTAAATACCTGGACAGATTACTAATAAAAAATCTAGACCCTGATATTGAATTCAAGTGCAGGACAGAAGCGGCCTGCAACTAGTTTAATAAAATGAGAAATCTCCTTTGTAATGATGACATCAACTTGTAACTACGTCAAAGGATGATCAAATGCTGCGTATGGACGGTCCTGCTCCACGGTGCTGAGGCATGGACCCTTAAACAAACATAAACCTAAACAATCATAACGCTAGAAGCATTCGAAATGTGGAAAATCACCGCAGAATACTAAAGATATCCTGGACCGACATGGTAAGCAACATTGAAGTCTTGCGTAGAGCTAATACCGACAGATAGTTGTTCACATCGGTCAAGCTCCGTCTTCGTATCAGTCAAGTATTCGTATTTTGATCATCCAATTGTCGTTTTGTTGATGATAATTTATTTCTCTTAACATATCGGCATTGTTTCAAGCCAAGATACGCGAGATTTGTATGGCCAAGTCTACATTTTACATAGTTTTTTTTAACATTGAAGTCAAAATTGTGAAAAATAAATTGTGAAAAAACATTTTACATGCCATTTTATAGTACTCAAAGAACTGCGCCTAACTGTGACGACTCTCTCGCCATGCGATTTCATAGTTTAAACTGTAATAACGATTGCTATACATGTGCAGAAGTGAAAAAAGTGAATTACACAAAATATTTAGGGATCATTATTGATTCACATTTAAGATGGGATATGCATGTCGATTACCTTTCAAAAAAAATAAGATATCTAATTTATGTTTTTAAGAGGATGGAAGGTATTGTCAAAACTGATATTATCAAAATGACTTACCATAGCTTAGTACAATCTCTTTTATCTTATGGTATAATTGCTTGGGGAGGAGCTTTGAATTGCTACACAAGGCCCCTAGAGATTCTTCAAAAGACAATTATTAAAAATATATATCGAAAACCATTAAGGTATCCTACATTACAACTCTTTGAAGATTCCAAACTTTTTGACTTAAGAAAACTCTACCTATTACAGTGTCTAAAATACATACATAAAAGGTCTCATCTTTTTCAAATAAAAACGCAGAATAGAGTCAGTCAACGGCTAAATCATGTGTATAATGTCCCAAATTGCAAAACAAGAAAGACTCAAAGACATGCTATGTTTGTGGCTCCAAGAACATTCAATAGTTTAACAAATCATCTGAAAAATATAAAAAGTCATTTGTCATATGTTAAACAAATAAAATGTTGGTTAAGAGATAAATGTGAAGTACACAAAATATTGTTATGATTTTTATATGAAATTTATATGCATATTTTTTTTATCTATATCTAAAAATATTGTTTTACATGTTAATTTAAAGTGATTTTTTTTTCCTCTCTTTATTTGTGAATTCTTATTATGATATATTTTCCTCCTTAAAGTATTTTTATTTTGTTATATCATTCTACTACCTCATATGTTATTATTATTATTTATTAATTTTTTTTTTTTTTTTAACTGTTTTTTAGTTCAAAATACCTACGTATTTTTTCTTTTCCTCTGTATTTTTATTTTGTTTTTTCTACTTCTTTTTTACTTGTTTCTTTTAATTAATTCATATTTCATAAAGTTAAGATACATTTTTATTTTTATTTACTTTCTATATTTTTATTTATTGATTGTTGTGTATTGTTATCCGATATATATGTGTATTTTTATATTTTCATGAACATATAATTTGTTATTTTATTTAAGTATCTGTTTGTATGATTTTTACGAGTTTATTGGGTGAACGGGGAATAAATGTATTTGACTGCAACATACATAGTTTAGAACCGAGCAACTGACGTTGCTTATTGTTGTGAGTCGCCTGATACATTTGTGGGTAGACTGTATTCATGGTGTTGTGGCCAGTACATTTTTGCCTCGTTCAATGTACCTGTTTTTATTTTATTGCATTATTTAGCATTTATTTTATTGCATATAATTTTTTTATCTGGTTCACTTCACTCTTGTTATAATTCATAATATTTTAGATACATTTAATTTTTTTCATTTGTTATGGGCACGTACATATTATATAAAGAATATATTTGTTCATAATAATATCAACTGTAAATATATTTCTTCTTTTTCACTTTTGATATTTTATATTATACATATGTTTATATTAAGTAGATATAAAAATCTATTTTTTTATATTTATATTGTATACCCACACACAGGCATTGCCTTTGTGGGAATTTTGGTATTCAGTAATTGTTATTTGTAATTTTCTTTGAATTTTTTTTGTATTTTTTTTTTGTTGTTTATTTAATTTTGTAAAATGTGCCAAAATTAAAATAAAAAAAAAAAAAAAAAAAAAAAACACCAACTTAGAGAGGCTTCGCAATATACCTACATATATGGACTAACTCAGAGTTGTACATTTATTGTGTCTGTGTGTGTCTCCCTTGTAACTTTTGATACGCTTGATTCACAGAGCCTAAAATTTCATAAAGTTCAGAAAATCATGGGTCGATGGAAGAGCGGTTAGCGCGCTGGGCTAGTAATCCAGTGGTCGCGAGTTCGAATCCTGCCTCGACCGATTTCGTTCACCTATAGCACAAGCATTTATTTGATTATTTTAGGGAACGTAGGAAGATGTATATGTACCAACTTGTTTGACAAGGACATATTCATTTTTTATAAAAAAAAAATTAGGCCTACAAAACTTTTAAACTCACTTTAAAATGTTTAGATGTTTCAGTCAGGGGTAATTAACTTTTTAATTTTTACTTTATTTTTCCAAATATCTCAGAAACCATAAATGCTAGAACGCTGAAAATAGGTATAAACATAGACAAATACAATATCTTATATTTTTTTCCAGAAATTCTTCTCAAACTTTTTTTATCCAGTAAAACATTTTTTTTTTAATTTCAAACTTATGTGTTTAACTGCCAATATATCCAATATTTATAAAAATATCGGAAAACGCCGAAATATCCCAACTATATAAATTGTCTATAAAAAAGTACGTATTTTATAATAGAAAATTTCAATAATCTTTTAACAAAAATTTAATTTAGAGATGACATTGTTTCATGAAATTTGTAAGGCAATATACACAATATCTATGGAGACTCTCAATAGTTTGATACTTAATCTCCATAAATACATACATAAAAAATCAGGCTGTTAACATATATGGGTAAGAAAAAGGACTGGCCACCACGCTATCCAATCTTGCGTGTCCGGGCAATTGAACGTAGCCGATTGATCGTGGACAATTGACCGTAGACCTTTTTTAACGGAATGGACAATTGCCCGTGGGGACAATTTACCGTATGGACAGTTGACCGTGAGGACAATTAACCGTGGGGATAGTTAACCGTGAGGACAATTGACCATGGGGACAGTTGACCGTAAGGACAATTGACTGTGAGGACAATTAATCGTATGGACAATTTTCCGAATGGACAATTCACCGTGCGGAAACTATTTTTAATAACAGAAAAAACTCTCGTAAAAATTAAATAAATTGTGTGAAAAAAATTATCGTTTATGGCGACGAACCGATTGCCTTCTTTTTTTATTTCAAAATATATAATATTATTATTAAATCACATCTGTCATTTTAGTTTCTCATATTTTGGAAATAAATAAAAGAATCTTCAATTATTTCGAAATCTATCTTTAAAAAAAGACGTCTTCTATAATCTCAAAATGAAGCAAATTAGAACTCAATAAACCCAACATAATCGTTCATTTTGAAAAACCACCTTAAAATCACGGGCGCCATATTGTTTTCTCAACATTTCAAAAGAAAACAAAGATGTTTCAATTATTTCGAAATCTACACCTTCTAATTAGTGTAAATCGATATCCATTTTGAAAAAAGAAAAAAAAAGAACAAGATGTTTAAGACATTTTTTTTCACGCAATTTATTTAACTCATACGAAAAAAAAGGAAGTTTTTTCTGTTATTAAATATAGTTTCCGCACGGTGAATTGTCCATTAGGTCAATTTTCCATACGATAAATTGTCCTCACGGTCAATTGTCCGTACGGTCGACTGTCCCCACGGTCAATTGTCCTCACGACCAACTGTCCCCACGGTCAATTGTCCGTGCGGTGAATTGTCCCCACGTTCAATTGTCCTCACAGTCAATTGTCCATTCGGTAAAAAGGGCGTACGGCCAATTGTCCACGGTCAATAGGCTACGGTCAATTGTCCGGGAATCCCAATCTTGACATACATGTTTTGCATAGAAAACAAAATATTTTAAAATATTGAATAAATTGGAGTTAAGGGTTTTTGTATTTTGGTCAACTTCAACTATACACGATACTATCACCAACGACAGTTGGACCTCATGTGTAACATGAAACTAGTTATTAAAGAGTGCTCAGAGAAAGGTCTATGGTAAACAAATGACAATGCAATTATGGCTGCAAATTACTGGAAGGACCCTATATACTTACATGGGTGATTTTGGACATGAAGAATTCTTTTATGAAGATGACAAATTTTCATTGATTGATAATGCACTGTGACCCTTTTTGATGTATTGTGCTCTCAGGCTGTCGTCCTAACCGCAGTTTGGTATCTTAAGGTTGAAGTAGCCATGGGCTGGGCATATGGCTCGACAGGGGGATACTAGGAGGGCACTCAGAATCCTACAGTGGAGGCCCTGGACCAAAAGTAGAAGTGTCAGAAGACCCCCAAAAGGACCCCCAAAAAAAAAAGAAATATTGAATGATCATATATTGCTATAAGTAATAAATGATCAATCAATATAACAGGGATCCATAAGTTAGATAATACTATGACTAAATGATTTGATAAATGGTTGATTACATTGTGCATTTTATATTAATAAAGCAGGGGTTTACTAAAATAATAAAAGGTAAGAGTGGATGTAATCAATACGCAGTGTCCGACCGAAAGGTCAGATTATGGCAAAAGCAGAATGTTCGGCCCTAGCTACCAAGGCACTATAAAGAAACTTTATAATAATATTGATTATAGACCATAAAAATATTGCTGCACATAGTGGAGTTATCAAGTCAACTGCAACTCAATTACTTTCAAGATTATCATATATTGCTCCACCTGACCTTCACAGACTACACACAACAAGCAGAAAGATGAATAAGATTAAGAACATTCCTCAACTTCATGCTTTCAGCGATGTCTTACACCAATCTCAATAAAAGATAAAATCCGTAAATCTCATTTGGACAGTGGAAACATTTAACTTTGACCGACAGGAAGTCTGGAAACAAAGATGGGAAACCGAGCAAGTAATAAACATCTAATAATGGACCCTACAACCTGAGCATAGTTTCCGTCAAACTTCCTTTTCACCATGGAAAGGGTCAGTGTGTACATAAACTAACAAAAAATACACAAATTTGCGCTCTGTGCACCCACGTGACTGTCTCATGTTGTTTTCTGATAACTATATGTGGGTTTAAATTTCAATGGTTTAGGTACAACAAAACAGGGTAAAGCCGGTTGAAGACCAAAAGCTAACCTAAGTTAGTTTATCTTAGCTCGCATAGCTGAGGTCATTTTCCATACTAGCTCACATAGTTTGTGGTTTGCACACTTGTATGAAAAACGACCTCAGCTATGCGAGCTAAACTAACTTAGCTTAGCTATTGGTCTGCAACCGGTTTAAGAACGGAGCTGGGTTGCTGAAACTACTTACTTTGGAGGTGGTAAAAGAGGGAATACCCTGATTGTGAATGTGGATCTGTGCAGACAATAAGACACATACTGCAGGATTGTCAGCTAAGAAAATTCAGTGTAAGCCTACAGGACATCCATGAGCCAGAACTGGAGGCGGTGGAGTGGCTGAGGGATCTGGAGCCAAGAATGTAGTTCTTTTTTTTGGATGCAGACCATACGTGCAATGAAGAACTGGAGCCATACGAAAAGAAATAATAAGTACCTAAGGTTATTTTTATACCTAACACTACGACCAGGTCATACTGTTTAAACAAATCAATTTGCACATGCATCCTTAGAATCCATTCAGTTTTTACTGTTAGCAGTTTTACCGTTACACTTTTTATTTTTTCTGTATCGTTCCAATTTTAGTATATGTACTGCCGAAGCATGTTTTTACTACTAGTTAGATTGCTGATAGAAAACTTCGGCTTCGGCCAAACCTTCTGCTTAAATTTTGGACAAGCCAGAGCCAAAGGTGCTTTAGTCGTACACTACCTATATGTATTCAAAATAATGAAATATTTATAGTTAAAAGTATTTCTAATAATGAAATATTTATACAAGTATTTAAAAAAATGAAATAACAACGAATAGCTATGTACTTGCATATAAGTCATAGTTTGTATCTTATTGTGACTTCATTGCTTGCCTACCTAATAGTAGGTACTATTACTATTATAGGTACTATTTCTTATGCAGACATCGACAATCCCATACTTTAAACTCAATCTAGAAAAAAAAAACATTTTTTTATTGTTTTTAAATTATGAATACTGATAGTATTTAAGGTTTTGAACTCAATTAAACTAGGTATTTTTTAATAAAAAAACAAATTACTTGTGTTTCTACACATATTTTTTCCTGTACCAGGTTGGTTCTTATCAACAGTCATATATGTAGAAACACAATCAATTTGTTTTGATTTATAAATACCCAGTAAAGAATATAATTTATAAAGCCTCTTTGATTTAGACTAAAAGTTATGGAAATAAAATTGTTTAGATGGATATGTAAAAAGAAACTGTATATGTCAAGTTTTAAATATATGTATAAGGAATGATTAACTTGACCATACATTTTGATTGGGACTGTTCTTTGTGGAAACAAATTGTGGACATCTCTAACACTGCCCTAAATTTAAAGAAGAAGATGTGACATAAAATTATTTCTTTTTTAAAAAAAATAAAAGAACATACAAACACTTTTTGAAAATTTTAATTACTTAAAACTGAAATGAATAATTAATTTAAGTTTTTTTGGACATTCATTTTGAACAAAAAAAGTGGACTAGTTGTCTTGAAATAGTTAATTTTATTCAAAATTTATTTTCTTCTAGAATTATTCAAGCATTTGTTGAAGGCAATATGGTTGAATATTATTTTACATTAAGTAATTAAGTCCAATATTAGTTTACATTAAGTAATTGTGGATAGCTTACGTAGTAGAATTCCATTTTAAATTATATTAAAAAATAAAACAGTATGTTTTAGATTCTACGTATAATTTTTAATTCGTCGAAATAGCTATCGAAGAATTAAAAAATATATGTAGAATCTTAAACATACTGTGTTATTTTTTAATATTATTTTACATCTTCACACATGACTTAGAATCTACAGTAAATAAAAATTGTCATATAATCATGTTTGCCGATGACTTCAACATTTATATTTCCGATTAAAATATTCTTCAAGCATCTCAACAAATGGTCTTAAACTTTCTTCGGATAAAACGAAATACATTGTTTTTCCTTCTAATTTTAATATCAAATTAATCTAATATTCAGAAATGTGATAGTGTAAAATTTCTTGGACTTAATTTAGATCACTAACTATCATGGTCTATTCATGTTGATAAAGTTGTTTCCAAATGCTATAGAAATTTAAATGCCATCAAAGCTACAGCAGGTTTTTGGTGGCAATATTATCCAATAGTATTAAAAATATTATACAATGCCATTCGGCCTCATTTAGACTATGCCTGTTTTCTAATTCATCTAATTTCAAAAACTCAGTGAAAAACTTGATTAAATTCAATATAAATCTCTCAGAATAATTTCTGGAAGTATGAAATCTACTCCTGCTAATTTGTTACAGGTCAAAAATGTTGATTCTCCTTTAATTTTGAGTCTAATCTCAGTTACACAAAATTTAATTTAACACATATATTGATCAAAAATGGCCTAATATCAACTACAGATGGATCTAAATCAACAAATAAAATTTTGGAAACAGCAATTTTGGTGATTTAAGAGAATATTCCAGTTATAGTAGTAAATCCATAGCAATTTTAGAAGCTTTATCATTTGTGAAAAATAAAACTATCAAAAGTTGTGATTTTTTCTGACTGACAGTCTTTTAAAAAAACTTCAGTCTCCTTCCAATTATTCAAATTTAACTTCATTCATTTCAAAAATAGCATAACATTTATTTTAACTTCTTTAAAAAAAAATTAAATAATTTTACAATGGATTCCTTGACACTGGGATTAGAGGTAATGAGATTGTTGATTATTTGGCTAGAGAGGCATGTGACATTGGTTCAAGTATGACAGATAACAACCCTCAGGCATGGATTTCCCAGTGTAATATTTCTAAGAAAATACAATGATGCTTCTTTGCCAATGTACAGACCTTGGAGGAGTATGGTACAGACTGATATACCTATCAAATCATGGTACTGGAAACTTCGATAAAGTAGATCATCAATCATAACTATTAGCCATTTAAGAAGTAATCATTGTTGTACTGAATCTCGTTTATTCAAAATACATTATAACAGTTCACCTATGTGTGAATGTGGACTTGATATTGATAATTTAAATCATATTTTCTTCATCTGTCCAATAGTTAATGGTGAAAGGGATTTTCTTGAAAACCTTTCCAAAAAATGTCGTGCCATTTCCTACTAATTTAGAAACACTTTTATTGCATTCAAAAATTAATATAATCAACATTTTTACTGTTTTTTTTTTTAGATAATTTAAAGCTGTAAATTGTTTTTGTTCACTGTATAAGAGTGTATTAATAATATTAAGATACAAAAGAGAAAGGCAATCGCAGTTTCACTGGATTCATGAATCCAGGCCCACGAGCACAGGCGACCAGAGTACCAGCCAGAACAGGCGACCCACATGGACTTGCGACCATGTATGCGGAATTAAGGGGCCTATTTATGACTTCAGTCACGCTCACCACTTACTCACGAATCTCCGACTGATACTCCACTCCCCTGCGCAACCAAAATCCAATAGGATGTGGATAATGCTGGTTTTACCACCCTATCCAAAAGTTCTTTTATTTTACCTCTAAGGAGACCCAGGTCTTTAAAGTAGGAATATAATGATTTTGCGGGCAGGCCTCTCGCCATTTTGAACTGCTTTATCTACCAGTTCCTTGTTATATGTGTTAATATGTGAATATACCCATATATATGTATACCTAGAATATAGAATAATATAAAATGATTATAATATGTAATCTTTTAATCATTTTCATTATGGTTTATTTAGTTTTATTTTATGTAATGTTAACTTGTTTTATTGATGTGTTATTTTTTAACTTTATCATTATTTTTTAACTTTGTGATTAATCTGTTAATTTTTTACCATATGATTAATTTGTTACATTAAATTTTATCATAATAATTTATTTGCTACATAATTTTTTTAATTGATGATTTTTTTAAAGAATGAATATGTCTTAAAACTAAGTATAAATGCTTACTTACTTTCTTCTTCATCAGCCTGTTTTTTTCCATTCTTAGACATAGACCTCCCCCTTGATCCTCCACAACTCCCTGTCTTGGGCACTTACTTTACTTTATTACTATAGCTGAACGAAATTGGCATTAATTGTTATTTTCATATTGTATTTTCATTTGTTACGAATACACCAGTGTTGATTATGTAAGTAGTTCTTTGATTGAAAACCTTCATCAAAATAAAATTATATAATAGGTATATGTCAGGTAGTATATAATAACTGACATAAGCAATATCACACTTGGAGGTATATGTTTTAAATCAAATAAAATCCTTTTGAACTTGCAACCTTCTGTAATATAATCCCTTCTTCATTAGTTAAATAAAAAAAACATATACCCCCAATGAAGGATTGACATACAAATGGTGGAAATCTACAAAAGGAGAGATATGAGCCAACTAAAATAAGACTGGTACATCTATATGAATTGAGAGGCTCTTTCTGCTCTCCATTGGAGACCGAAACCATCAAGTTCGAACTGATAACAAATGATTTGTGTAGTAAATGTAGCTTTCAGTTTATCAGTGAAACATTTTGCCAACTTTTTCATATGTTGAATTATTTTAGCCATTATACATACCTATTTAGTAAATGGTAATGTTATAAAAACATGTAAAATAATTTTGTTCGTAAGTCATTCCTCGGAATATGTCAATTTGAAGCCTATTTATTCCTCCAAGATTTGAAGAGTATTTTTCATATTGTAGCAATTTTAAATGTCATTTGACAGGCCGAGTTAGAAAATGATAAGACCACTGTGAATAAGTACATTAATACAAAATATAATCTAGAATGAAGATTTTATAATATTTGTTAAAATTAATATAAAAACTCACTGAAGGCGCTCAATTCACAGTGATTTTTCAATATTATATTTTGAATAAAAACAGACATAGCTACATATTATGTCATAAAGATAGTCATAGATTTTACAATACAGATACGTTTGACAGATTCGTGCAGATTCTATGACAAGAGACAACACAGTGCCTTCTTCTTTCGAAGCCATACTAAATTATTATTATTATTTTATTTTTTTTAATCACTATTGGAAATTCTCAATTTTAACTAGAAAGTGTAGATTGACTGCGACATGCATATCCTTGTACTTGCCAAGTATTGTTACTATCGACTGCGGGTATAATATTTGGTAGCACCGCTGTCAGTCTGCTGATTCATGTAAACTTATTGATGTTTCGTATATAAATATGTGTATGTATATTTTTCATATATAATTTGGATACTTTATATTTTTTGCACTTGTTTCCTGCCTAAGCAATTTGCTATATTTTATTTTTATAAATAACTAATGTTACTAACGAAATAATTTTGAATATTTTTAATTGGTATACCCACAGACAGGCTATGCCTTGTGGGATTTTTGTGTGTACGGTTGATTTATTATTATAATTGATATTATGTTTATGTATATTGTATGTTAACCGTGTACCAAATCTTAAATAAATAAATAAAGATTTGGCGGAAACAATAAACTCAAAACTATGAACTATGATGATTGGTGTTCAAAAACTAGTCCGCAGTAAGGATGGGACAAAAGAAAGAACACTGTTCGTTTACATTTGTTTATTTATTTATTACTAGTTAGTAAATACAAAACATGATTATCATTCTAAGGTAGAGGCGTTTACATTGTAGAAATTCATTTTAATAAATTATTAAAATAACAATATAACTTTGTTTATTTCCACTTATTTATTTTTATTCCACAACTAGTTTCAATAACTACCGTTCTCTTCTTCAGGTGGATTTAAACTAAAAACTAATCTGGTGTGGTGTGTGGCAGTGTCATGGGTATAGCGGGAGGTGGGGGTAGGGGGGGGAGTGGGCGTTGCCCTAACGGGAACATGGATAATAATGGTGAAGTGTTTGGTTGTCTGGTTGTTTTAGAGACATTAGAAATCCACAAAGCCATAAACAATCATAAGAAAATAATTAACAACCCGATTTTAAGTAAATTATCTCTCTATATAATAATCAAATTAATTATTTATCAAAATCAATACGCATTTTCACCTAATCTACCATTACGCATATCTCTTGTTTGTACATAAATTATTGTTTATTTCTTTTTGGTATATTTTGTGATTTTTAGAGAATTTAATACCATTTTTTTGGTATTTTCTTATAATATTCTGTCTGCATTCTCTTTTGATGTTTATGATAATTTTATCCTTCTTTATAATTTTCGCCAAACATCTTGAACGAGTTTCCGGTTGCGCAGAGCGCAAATTTGTGTATTTTTGCTTCGTTGATTTACGTGCAAATCGCCCCCCTTCTTGGCTAAAAGTTCATGTTATTTGGCGACAACTATACTTCTAAGATTTACTCATTGATAGACAAGGTTGTGGCGGAATCTTTTTAATTAA
Source organism: Molanna angustata (assembly GCA_963576475.1). Lineage (NCBI taxonomy): Eukaryota > Metazoa > Arthropoda > Insecta > Trichoptera > Molannidae > Molanna > Molanna angustata. The sequence continues at coordinate 31,923,298 of OY754966.1, forward strand.
TTTTTTTAATTACTTAGTGTAAACTTTGATGAATTTTGCAAATCACATTAAGTATACTAAAAAATACTAAATAGTATCGAACATTAAATTACTTCTGTAAAATTACATGTATCATCCACATCGAACAAAGTTTGTTGACATTTTGTGTTTTGGTGGAGTTAATAATAATTAATATGAAGCGAAAATACGAGCAAAAAGATTGTCCAGAATGAGAACAGACATGAATTTCTTAAAAAAATTCTTTCAGATCCACCATCTTAAGTCTTAATCTTTAAGTAATCTTAATATTTTGTTAGTCATAATCTTTATGTATTGTCGTAAAAAAATAGGATTTTTCAGATCTGCGGGGCGATTATAAGTATCTTTTTTTTGAAAGTAGTTAAGTGACATTGCTAAGTATTTAATTAACAGCTCCAGTATGTGAGCAACTCAGATTTGTAATATTTTTCAATAAATTATGTATAATTATGTATATTATTTTTGATTTGAATATAATATTTGGATTTTCAGGTACATGACAGCCGATTGTTTTTAAATTCTATTTAGCAGGAGCTATTGTGTTTGATATTTCCATAGGTATTGTGATCGATATATTTCCATGCATTATGATATCAAAGAAACCCAAAAAACCATTATTTTACTTTGGCCTAATGTATTTCTTCTATTAATTCTAGGAACGGATTATAGCGGCCCCCCAGGCCTTGTTCATATATTTAAGTATTGTCTTTTCTATTGAAAATAAATGTAAAATGCATCAAGCAGATTCCTGGAATCTTGGTTGGCACCCGGCGGTACGGATTGATTCTTCAGTTTAACCACCCCCCCCCTCCCCTACTCCATGTTTCACGGGCGCTGGGTCGCCCTGCTGTGGCCAGTCAGTTGTCATTCGGTAGGAGTCGGTGGTAGTAGGTCAGTTGTCATTCGGTAGGAGTCAGTGGTTGGTCGGTAGTTGTAGAGACCCGCGTGCGAGAGTGCGAGTTTGCTAGGCTATCGGACGGCCTTAGCATTTTTTTTTCTAATTGTATAAAGTAGTGAATAAGTGTGTTTCAGGTCCATATAACCAACGAGGGGTGAATTTAAGATAGTTTTAAGTTATTTTTAATTAATATAAAGTGATATGTAGTGTAAGTGTTTCCTCTACAGTCCCGTTACGAGACCAGCAGTTTGGTAAGATCTTTCCAGTTATGTATATATTATTTTTACCATGCCTGTATTTGTATGTATTTGTCTTTTCAGGCACATCGCAGCCGATTATGTTTTATTTGATTTTTATTTTCAGGGGCAGAGTTTAATGTTTATTTTTATTATGCTTTTTAGCTTCTTTAGTTATCAATTTCGCGTCCCAACATGGGACCAATATATTTCTTCCCAGCCTCCTTATATCAATCTCGCGTCCCAACGTGGGACTAGTATTTTTCTCCGCCTTCTCTAGATATCAATTTCGCGTCCCAACGTGGGACGAGTATATTCTCCGCTTTCTCTAGATATCAATTGGCCCCCAAAACGTGGGACATTTTAAAAACAGTAGTTTTTAACGAACCGCCCTGAGATTTAAGTTTTGTTTGTAGATAGCTGTGTTTTTTTTTAAAGCGTGTAATTTTTAAGAATGATTTTTAGGTATATTTATTTTACTGATAATGAAATATTTATTTGTCGGGATACTTGAGCGTGTTTTAATAACTGTTGTTTTCACAGACCACGTGGAGATTTTCAGTTGTAGAATTTTATTACTGTTTTGATAGTTATGTTTTTTTGAGGTGGATTTTCTTTATATATTTTCGGTCATTATATATGTATGTAATTATCGAATAGTAGAACGTGATGACGAAATCAGTGGTATCCTTATAAAAATATGAGACTAGATTTGTAGCGAATAATATAAATGATAATATATACCGCTATTTTATAGATTTGCTGTTATATGTTAGCCCGGGAATATGATGTTTATTTTATTTCTAAATATTTTAAACTTATGTTAAATCAATGGAATATTTAGTACTATTTTTACAAAGTCGGATAGTAAAGGATATGTAAGCGTTTTTTTTTTCGAAGAAATTTTTGTTGCTGTTGTTGTGAGTTGTTCTAAATAAATATAACCTGCGTTCCACCAGGTAAAAACACGTGGAACTGGCGCCCTGATTATGATGATGATAATAATACTGTAATGACGTTTGAAGATATCGTGACCTCACGGGAGGCTGTAAGAATTTGTAGGTGAAGTTTTAGAAAAATAACTCTGTATATGAATATTGATGAATAATAACTCTGTAGGTGACGAATTTATTATAACTCTGACGATGAAGGTGAATTATAAATCTGTAGATCATGATGTTATGGTGGTTTATAGCTCTGACGATGGATGATGATAATAAATCTGTAGTTAATGAAGCATGGTGGTTTATAACTCTGACGATGAAGGTGGATAATAAATCTGTAGATGATGAAGTTATAGTGGTTTATAACTCTGACGATGAAGGTGATTTATAAATCTGTAGATGGTTTTGATGAGTAATAAAAATTCTGTGAATGAAGAATGAAGTTGTTTGGAGGATAATGATGATCCCAATTCTGTAGATTTTGCTGTAGTGGTTGTGGAGGCTGTATGTGCATAGAGAGGATGATGACGATGTAAAGACCGTGGAGGCTAATAGCGAGAAGATACGCATCATAAGAAGTAGTTCAGAATTCGCGTCGGAAGTAGAACTGGTAGACGCGCCAGATACGTCGAGCAGTAGGAAGCTGATAGTTGATTAGATACGTAGGATGAAAGGAAGCAAGCAGATACGTCGATAGGTAGCAAGATGATGATGAAGATACGTCGGATGAAAGGAAGCAAGTAGAAACGTCGAGAGGTAGCAAAATGATGATGATGATACGTCGGATGATGAGAAGATCCTGAGAAATTCGAAGAGAGAAGACCGGTAGTCGCGCCGGATCATGAGTTAGGTACGCCAGTAGTTGCGCTGAGTAGTAATGAGATGAATAGGTACGAAGAGGAGTAGAATGACGGAATTGCGAATAAGAATACAATATAGACGATCTATGTGTTATTGGTAGGATTAGCCTCCCCGCAGATAAACTAGACGATTGATGATTCTCTCTATGTAGCATTGATAGACTCTACAGCCACTCGCAGTTTAATTCGCGCAGATTTGGATGGACATTTGACCCAAAGAGATAACGATTTGTAACGAAAGCAGAATTAGACTACTCGAAATCGAACGTTTAGATGAAAGGAATAAGTTTTAGTAGTAGCCGGTTAACGAAATGTAATAAGATGAAATAATGACGCAATGAGATGAGATCTTGACGAAGTAAGATAAGCTAACTATATAATAAGACGAGATAATGACGCAATATGATGAGATAATGACGTAAAAGGATGAGATAATGACGTAATCGGATGAGATAATGATTTAAAAAGATGAGACAAAGACGTGATAATTGATAGGTAAATAGCAGGATACAGCGTGATGGATTTTTAGTGTGTTATATGCCTTTGGGAAAAAGTGCGGTATTTTATTATTTAATTGAGAGGACAACGTTAAGTAAATCACAGAGGAAAATGAGATAACGGATGGACACGAATGAATCAGCCGACGAAGTAGAGGTATTAGATAAAGGCACTTGCGGAAGATGTTGTATTGCTATTGAAGATAGATACGAGCGTAAAACTATGTAAATGCGTTATGACGTTGAGTTATCGGAAATCGAATTGTATTATGGATAGTTGTTATACGGTTTTGTTTGTTCGATGGTTGGAAGCGATTGCGGTATGGTATTGGCCCCATTATAATTAAGGTGAAGCTTCTTCGCGATGCGGTTTTCTGGAAGCGATATTAAGCGTTACATATACGTTTATCGGAAAAGAAAATGTTATTATGTAGAACATTGCGGTGGAAAGAAGAATCGTGTTTAGTCGTATACGTTCTTGCTCTGGTAATGCGTTTACTTTTGTCTGATTATACGATATTTGGTTTCTTTTGTCTTTGCATGGATTATCTCGATCATAAAAGGAGAGGCGATTGATATTTCCATAGGTATTGTGATCGATATATTTCCATGCATTATGATATCAAAGAAACCCAAAAAACCATTATTTTACTTTGGCCTAATGTATTTCTTCTATTAATTCTAGGAACGGATTATAGCGGCCCCCCAGGCCTTGTTCATATATTTAAGTATTGTCTTTTCTATTGAAAATAAATGTAAAATGCATCAAGCAGATTCCTGGAATCTTGGTTGGCACCCGGCGGTACGGATTGATTCTTCAGTTTAACCACCCCCCCCCTCCCCTACTCCATGTTTCACGGGCGCTGGGTCGCCCTGCTGTGGCCAGTCAGTTGTCATTCGGTAGGAGTCGGTGGTAGTAGGTCAGTTGTCATTCGGTAGGAGTCAGTGGTTGGTCGGTAGTTGTAGAGACCCGCGTGCGAGAGTGCGAGTTTGCTAGGCTATCGGACGGCCTTAGCATTTTTTTTTCTAATTGTATAAAGTAGTGAATAAGTGTGTTTCAGGTCCATATAACCAACGAGGGGTGAATTTAAGATAGTTTTAAGTTATTTTTAATTAATATAAAGTGATATGTAGTGTAAGTGTTTCCTCTACAGTCCCGTTACGAGACCAGCAGTTTGGTAAGATCTTTCCAGTTATGTATATATTATTTTTACCATGCCTGTATTTGTATGTATTTGTCTTTTCAGGCACATCGCAGCCGATTATGTTTTATTTGATTTTTATTTTCAGGGGCAGAGTTTAATGTTTATTTTTATTATGCTTTTTAGCTTCTTTAGTTATCAATTTCGCGTCCCAACATGGGACCAATATATTTCTTCCCAGCCTCCTTATATCAATCTCGCGTCCCAACGTGGGACTAGTATTTTTCTCCGCCTTCTCTAGATATCAATTTCGCGTCCCAACGTGGGACGAGTATATTCTCCGCTTTCTCTAGATATCATGTTTAACGATTTTTCTGCAAAGATGATGATTGTTATTCTGTACATATAACCTATTTCATTTTATTCCATTTCTTACTTGCGACACATTCATTCTCCCTAGCCATATTATTTTGTTTATCTGGTTTTAAACTCGTTTACCACGCTCTTCCTTGTTATATACGTAACAATTTTACTATTTTACTATAAATATATGCGTGTTTTCTTAGTATGCTCCCAAATATCGTAAAAAATTTAGTATTTTTTGGTATTTTTTCTCATTGGGTTTAGTATATTTTAGTATATTTTCGCCACAAGTTTGGTATTTTCAGCAGTTTAGAAAACGGTCACACTGGTGTGACATTGACATGTGACATTTCACATTCACATTTTAATTTTCTATGATAATAATGAAACAATGAAGATTTTTACTAATTAGAATCGATCTTTTTTAAAAAAGATGTGTATTACGTTGAATTATCAATTCTATTCGCAGTAAATTTTGATCTTTATTTTGTGGGATAATTCAAAAGTGAAGTCGAAAAACCTAGTGTCACAAAAAGGACATTTTAATGAGAATGGATGAAACCTTAAGGATATTTAAATGGATTTATTTCAGCATTTACAAAACGAGTGCTGCACATCAATCATCATCGCATGAGCATATCTTTGGGCAACATCAAAGGTTGCTTGCGACAAGTCGCCACTTTTATGGACCATTCCACAGATTATATGGTAGTGGACGATTCAGACGATTTCCATGAGGCGAGCCGCCAGCCAGTTTCAGTGTCGAAACTCAACTAATCCTAAGGCAGATGAAGCTATCGCCAGCAATCAAAAGCACCTCCACCCATCTATGTCTATAGATCCCATTCTAGTCAGACTTCGATCCTTGCTACGTCAGCAGTAAGCCTCTCTGGTAAAATTATTATATTGGTTCCCTAAATTAGAATAAATTTTTATTACATCATTATAATATGTATGTACCATAAACTGAAATAATCACATTTTTAATTAAACAATTTAAATAATACAGAGATGGTTGAAGGGGTTGTGGGTAATACCATGGTAACCCATAATCGAACAATGTTCAACATTTCATACATACAAACGTTTACATCTATCATGTGCTGATATTTAAACAGAAATATAATTTCACTTTTTACCACTAAAATTGAATATGGTATGCCGTAGGTATTTGCCTCGTTTTATTTTCATAACTTGGTTACCCACAAGAAAATGGTGGGAATAGAATCATTTAGCTATTGCTTAGCGTTTAAAAAAATTGAGTGGGTGCAGAAGGTAAATTTGTTTTTGTTTTTTCATAGTTGGTTTGATTGCATGTTTGCGTAAACTGCCCTTTTCAAGAAGTTTGGGGATTACTATTTTTACATTAATAATTATGCAACTAAAACAGACTTATACACATTATATTTATTGGTAATGAATTGAGAAATAATGTGAGCTGCGCAAAGTGAAAATTTGTATTTGCTTGGTTGGTGTTTGTGTAAACTTTTCCCTTCTCCGAGATTTCTAAAATTAAGTATTTGCAGATGTTTATATCTAGGTACATTATACAATGATTCATGTTGCATTTATTTTTCTTTTCTCTAATAGATTTCTTCTCTTCTCTATGTGTCCTGTCGGGTCCCCCCGACGTTGACGATCACTCGGGAGAAACTTTCTCTGTCCTGTGCGGTGCGTAACAAGTCCTCTACATGCCTCACTCCGGTCCACTCCCGAATGTTACGGAGCCAGGATAGCTGCTTCCTGCCGACTCCTCTACGGCCCTCAATGATCAACTGTTAGATCGAGTTGTAACTCTAACTGTAAGATTTGTTATGTAATTTATTTATTTATCTTTTTGTACATAATATAAACAAATATAATGCACACTGGCTTATTGCCACTAGGCAATTTCTTCCAACCAACTACAAAATATTATGTTTGTATATCAACAAAAGAATGAAACCGAAAAAACAAAGAAAATATTGTACATTGTCATTTCAGTTATCTTAAAAAGGTACTTAGTAAATACTCACTTGGCAGTTAAGTACTATCTTTAAAAATCAAGCATGAGATGAGTGGTAGTAAATATATAGTAGTGTCGACAGCTTTGTCGCTTCAGTCAAGCCCAAGTGTCAGAGTGTGATTGATGTATAGTTTTATACTCCACAAGCAAGTGTAGTGTATTGTAACGTCAATGTATGGTAACAATAAATTACGAATTCAATTTAATTTATATTGGAATTGTTAGATTTAATCAATTATCAACTTCATCATTATGCCGTGTGATGATACATAATCATAACTAGGTATTTGATGAAATTTGATTTATTTGGCTATTAATGAATTATGTCTTATTTGCATATAAATTTTGATGATTTTACTATAATATTTCAAGTGTGCTCACGAGGTAGCCGCCAGCCATAAGATGGAACCCGTAGATTATTTTTTTAAATAGTTTTGCAATTAAGTAATAACAAATGGGGAAAATTTAAAAAAAATATATAAAGATATATACTAAACAAGATATACTAAACAGGATAGGCTTTCGCCTAATGGTTTAAAAAATTCTATTGTACTATTTTTAAGAAATATTGTATGAATTTGTTTATGTTTAAGGAAATATTGGGAAAAAATATTGACTACACTGAATAAAAAGAAAGTATGATTATAATGTTTTATTTTATGTACTTATAATAAAACAATATGCGGATGATTTGAATAAAAAATTTACTGTCCTAAAAAGTTTGAGATTTTTTTCTTTATTTCAGTATCCGTGGCAATCGTGGAAAGTAAAAAAAACGCCAGAATAATGTAAATGGCGTTGGCCCAGTGTAACGCACGCCGAAAGATTATCTATGAAAACTGTACGATTGAAAATGACATTGAAGATAGAATGATTTCAACCGTTGAATCTGATCCTACCAATAATACTACTGTTGAAGAATTTGATTTTACTATCCCCTCTGCTGAATCATTTCAATCCGTCAGCACGCCTGATGAACTAGTTCGATCCGATGTTGTTTCTGATGGATCAGTATCATCTACTAGAATCCCTTATGGAGGATGCGATGCCTGATGGCGGCTTCTTTCCCACGTTCCAGGGCACGACCTAGGCAGGGGTAGTAATTATTTTCAACTTCGTGGACTGTGGCTCTAAAGAATGGATAGAACAGCTATTGAATGACAGGGCTAGCCAAGGAGTTGGTATTAGGGTAACCGAAGCCAAGAACCTGCCCAAGCCAGTTAAAATGGCCTTAAGAACGGAAGACCGTTTTGAGGACATCAAGACCTTCCTCTTCAGGATTGGTCGCCTGAATGGGCTAGGCCGGGCCGAAATTTTTTTTTTTCTGATATTGAAAACGTAATAGTGATAGATTAGTGCTAAATGTAGTTAAAATTACGTATGAAAAATATTTTTCGTTTTGAAAGTTATCTTCTGTCTCCGGATTGACCTTGAAGTTTCATAAAAATGTGTTTTTTATCTTATTTTCTAGCTAGTATAAACATTTCTGGGTGTCAAGATATAATCTCACGAGACAAGTTGAAACAAACAAGTAGGTACACCAATCACAGACAAGGGTCTTGTTTGCATATGTATCGCGTATTGCAGTCCCACAGGTGCCTGCACTGGTACCAATTTGGGCGCTAGTAACGTCAGTATTGATTCTGCCGTTGTGCATGTTGTGTTTGTACGCGCTTCGCGCACGTTATTACTATGAATCGGACTCGGAAATCATCAAACTGTGTTAGGTGAAATTCATGATATTAAAGACAATGTTTTACCAACCTACGGAGAAGTTATGAAGTTTTACGAGTGGACAAGATATAAATTAACTAGCACAAAAAAAACACCCATCATTTCAGAAAATAGCAAATATTGTAACAACCAAGGTAGAAGACATATGGAGGACGTCTTCAATTCCTACAGTTACACATTTGAGAGTTACACAGATGTTGAAATACTATCATTTAAAGTATAAAAACATCTTAAAATCACATCCTAAGTTACCACCAAAAAAGCTAGAAGAATTTCAATGTAGCAGTAAATTATTGTTTGATATCTCGACATGTAAATGTAGAGAAATCAATAAATGCTCTTGTCCAAGAGATCGCAAAGTGCCAGTGCAAGAGCAAAACTTCTAAGTCGATCAGCGAACTTCAAGAAAGATGATTATCGGAAACATAGATGTGACCGTAACCAAACAACTACAAAATCGTCAACAAAGACAAATTCGCAGACAAAAGTCTATCTCTCGATCAAAAACATTCCAATTCATCCACATCTGACATTACTTTCACTTCTAAAACATATCGTAAGAAGATTACAGCAACCGCAGATTTTCCCACATTGGCCAAATCTTGCGACAGGTATAGCGTATCAGACAGAGCAGCAGCAGCTATCGCTTCATCAGTACTCCATGATACAAAGTCTAAGTCAAAGAACAAAATACGCAGAGAAAGAAAGAAAAGAGAAAATATTATGAAACAAGATAAAAATATGCGAGTTTCAGCTTTATACTTTGATGGTCGTAAAGATAAAACTCTAGTAATAAGAAAAAAAAGTGGATGAGAATATAGAGGAACAATAATTGAAGAGCATATTTCACTAATAAAAGAACCCGATTCAAAATACTTGGGATATGTCGTGCCAACATCTGGAACAGCAAAGGTGATTAAAAGAGCAATATCAGATTTCTTTTCAGGAGAAAAAAATCTTTTGACAATTTACTTGCCATCGGATGTGATGGAACAAATGTAAATGTTGGAAAGTATGGTGGAGTGATACGTTTATTTGAAAAAAGTTAGATAAACCATTACAATGGATCATTTGCCTATTGCATATGAATGAGTTACCATTCAGGCATTTGTATGAATATATTGATGATCCCACATCAGGTCCTAATACTCTTTCGGGCCAGATAAGAAAGGTACTTGAAAAATGTGAAGAAAAACCAATTGTTAAGTACCAGATAATCACAACAGAAATGCCTAATTTATCCTTTCAAGATTTTAGCACAGATCAATTATATTTATACAAAATTGTATGAGCTATTCCGACTGGAATCTTTCCCGATGAGTTGGCAAATAGAGCCCCAGGAAAAATGTCTCACGCTAGGTGGCTTACACGAGCTAATAGAATTCTGCGACTTTATACTTCTACAGAGTCTCCTTCAGAAAAACTGATCACCTTAGCAACTTATATTGTCAAGGTTTATGCTCCAACTTAGTTTGCAATAAAATGTCACCCCACCTGCAAAGATGGATCCCGTCACCTATGGAAGTTAATTTTCTTGTCCAGATATTTATCAGATGAACTCAAATCCGTAGTAGATCCTGTAATTCAAAGAAATAGCTATTTTGCTCACCCGGAAAATTTATTACTAGCGATGTTAACTGATCCTCAAAAGCATATAAAAGAATTAGCTGCGCGCCGTATAATGAAAGCTCGCACCGCTCAGCAAAACGATATCAGACTCTTTCAAGTGCCAAATGTGAATTTTGAAGCTGCCATATACTATGACCTTATAGACTGGCAGCAAAATGTAACTGAACCACCGATATTACAAAAAGTATCTGATGAAGATCTTCAAACATTTATTGCACGTGATGGCGAAGATAAATTCATTTTTCTGCGTTTGCCCTGTCATACGCAAGCAGTGGAAAGATCTGTTAAGGCTGTAACAGAAGCTTCAGCAACTTTATGCACAAAATTATCAAGAGAAGGCTTTATAAAACCTAAGATAGCATCTCGTAGTATAATGCCACAATTTGAGAGCAAAAAAGATTTTATTCCCAATTAATAAATTATTACTATAAAGTATATTAATAATTATGTATTTATTTTAAAAATAATTTATGTTTATTTAAATGTATTGGTACATAAAAAAAATTTGTTTTATTCAATAAATAATTATAAAATCTAAATAAATTAACATGCCTATATGAAAATATGGGATTTTTTCATAATTTTCAAAACTTCAAGGTCAATCCGGAGACAGAAGATGTTGTTTTTTTGTCATGAAATTTTTTATACAAATATTATACGTCATTTGGCAATATATTTTCACTATTACTTTCTGATCAAGAAAACTTTTTTTTTGCATACATTCATGGCCCAGCCTATTGAACACCAACCTGTGGAAGGTGGTTGATGATATAAATGAGCCTGGGCGCAAGACTACTTGCAAGCTCATTATACTTGTAGACCAGGCCTCTGCGGAGTCTCTGAAGAGAAACGACTATGTGGTGAGGTCTGCTCTGGGTGTGGTGACCCTTAAGGTTCTATCCGGAGCAGAATCACCTTCAGAGAATACTGAGAGAGCAGTCTCATTGGAGAATGCTGGGGAGGCGGGAACTGGATCAACCGGCTCACTGGCTGCAGGCGTGAGATCGACTGTGACTGCGGACATGGAAGCAGCTTTGACCACAACAGTGGGCTCAGCTGTAGAAGTGGCTGCGGGCACGGGTGTGGTTGCGGCAGCGACCACTCCGTCGGAACTGTCCCAGTCCATTACGCATGCGTCAGTGGATCTGGCGGTCGAGATAGAGGTTGATGCCTCGCTAAAGTATGTTATGTTTTACATAATGTATATAAAAGTATCAACACTATTCAAACTAATTATCTTTTACCGGGACATACGAATATGCCAGTGGACTCGATGCATGCTGTTATAGAAAAAAGCATTTAAAAATATTGTTTGGGCTCCATCTCAATGGCCTACAGTATTTGAACTAGCTCGCAAATCCCCCAAGCCGTATGAAGACGAGATACTATCAAATACTGATTTTTTCGGATGGAGCTTTATTTCAGATAAATTTTTCAAAGGAAATTTATTGGGAAAAATTAGTCACATTAGGATTGCTACTTTCAAAAAATCTTGTCTTCTGAGTATTCGCGTTAAATATTCTATGGATCTGAATGCAATTGGTGAAGATATTTTAGTGCATGGTACTAAAACAAAACCTACAGAGAATCTTTATAGATCTAGATTGAATATCCCCAAGGCTAAACACGATGGTCTGATAAAATTTTGTAACATGAAAGTAATCCCGGAAAGATATTCTGTAGAATATCTTTCTTACAATAATGAAAAAGAGTACTTCATGATTCTAATTTATATGATGTTGAAGATCCTAGAAGTACTTGTCAATTTCCAACATTGTTGTTTTTTTTTTTTTTTAGATTATTTTTTATTGCATATTATAGAAGCACTATTCCTTATTTCTTTAGTTTTGTTTTATTTAATATAAAAATGTTGATTTTTATTTTGCGGGTGGCAGTTCTTAAGGAGAACAACTCAGGCCAATTGGCACTTTGTGATACCACATTGGGGCTGTCCTCCCACTCACTCATCCCCCTTGAACCAGCCTGTTGATACAATTGTTTTATTTTTATGCAAATAGTTATATCTTTTCTAAAATAAAAACTTCTTGTTCTGTGAAATGATCTATTAAGTTAAAGCGACCACTCTATTTTCATTATCAGTAATTTAAGTGTAAGGCAATAAAAGTTTTTTTTGAAAATGCTGTCTTCTTCTTCGTTAGCCGTTCCTCCACTGGAAATGCTGTATTGATTTATAATAAATATGTTAGTAATGCATGATGGCATCGACAATATAATATTTATGCATGTTAGTGCTTTCATTTTGGTATTAGAATTTTTTATATAAAAAAATAATGAAATGGAATATATGTAGGTATTATATAAAACAAATATCAATAATTATTTATGATTATTAGCCGTTAAAACCAAAAGCTTAATCTGGTCCATGGAGTAAAGTGTCGTTTAAATTTATTGGCCCTAAATTTCATAACATATCATTTGAAATTAAATCTTTTAGCTGTAAGCAATATGAATCGTAAGTGACTTATAAGCAATCTTGTCTCAAGACATTTATCATATCAATTCTCTGAAGCGCCACTATCTGTAAAACTAAAGTATTTTAATAATATTTACCATTTTCGAAAAATAGAAAGAAATAAAATATTCATGTCACCAGAACATCATTTTTCAATTATTATGAAACCAAAAATGTTTAAATAAATACTTAAAATGGCTCTCCTGTAAAATTGACTTAATGGTGTATCAGTCAAATAGCCTATTGACCGTCGATATAAAATTTTTTAATAGGTTCGCGGCATTGCACGTACAGACAATAAAGGTGAATCATATGTTGAACCAGTGACGAGAAGAAAGTAGAACTACGCAACAGAGAGAAGTTAGAAGACAGCTGGCACAGTAAGTCCACTGCCTTCAAACTTTTCCATCTTGTCCTTTTACCATATCGCACTATCATAATCTGTTTCTTTTACCCATATCGCACCTTAGGATTACTGATCATTTGATTCACATTTAATTTTTTATGTTGCACTGCACTAAGCAGACTGGGTACTAAAATGTTAAATTTGATGAATACTATTCAATTTTGTTTTTAATATGACGTGGTTAACTGCTAATCAAGGAGAAAAATAAACATAATATTCAATTTTAGAGTTATGTATAAGTTTATAAACAGTCAAAAAGAATACTTTATTTCTAAAACACAGAATTCAGATACCTTTTTTAATCAAGAATCTTTTAATTACTAAATTAGAAGTGTACACATCAATTTAAGGTGTATATTCAATTTAATAAATACTATCTTAATGCAAATACATATTATAATGCATACATTCTTATGTGACATTGGAACTAAAAATAAATTGGGTTATGTAACAAGAGACTTCTAAGAGGTAATTTTGCTTAAATTTTATTATAAATAATAATTTCAAACAAGATTCATTATTTTTTCTTTATATAACCCAGGTATTTATTTTGGACAATGTTCAGAAATCTGTCGATTAAACCACAGATTTATTCCTATAATGCTTGAAAGAATCTCAATAAATAATTTTTTATTAAATGAATTATGTGTCACACAAGACAAACGACATTAAAGCTAATATTTTCGTTTGTCTATGTATATGAAATATATTGGTGGATTTAAAGATTTATTGTATTTGCCCATAATACATAACACATAAACCGTATTGAAAGGATACAAAATATATTTATTAAACACCTTAACCGAAAAGCATTTCTTGATTTCCCGTCGTATCGTGTGGCAAGGATTTACCATTGCATTGATTCACTCGAAAACAGACGTACTGTATCTGATATGATGCTTCTCCACAATATTATTAATAATAAAATCGATTCTCCTGCTCTCTTAAATTATATATCTTTCAACATCCCTACCCGTAGAACTAGACACACTCCAATTTTCCGCCTAACATCTCAACACACCAACTATGCTCAACATGCAACAATGTACAGAATCTGTAATACATACAATAAGCATTTCCAAGATATCGACATATTCTTACTTAGCGCCCCCACATTTAAAAAATATATCAAACTTAAAATTTCATCCTCATAATCAAATTTAACACTTAATATACTGAAACATTTAAATATGCAATTTCACACATCATTCACACAATATCTCACCATAATATGTAACCATTCCTAATGTATCTTAATATACTACAATAACTTCAGCGACAACCTGTAATTGGCTTTATTATTAATCAAATCATCTTTTTTTATATAATTTATTATATGCTGTATGTTGTCCTCTAAATAAAAAAATAATAATATTATAGGTTAATTAATAAAATTTCATAAATAACCTGTTAGTTTCAATGTAATCAAGGGTTCCTGGTGACTAGATGTAAAGGGACAGGACAGAGAAACCTAGGGAGATATGAAGGAGGCCTATGTCCAACAGTGGACAGCGACTGCTGTATAAAGTAAAGTAAGTTACAAAACAATACATGGTGGGTAATGTTAAACAAAAAAGTTAATCCATGTTGAATATCTATGAATTGATATTGGGAAAAACAGTGCTTATTTATTTATTAAGAGAAAAAATTTATTTATTAAAAGAGAATGTGATTTCACATTATTTCTCATAGAGAAGTCACATAGAAAAAATAGACATGCTTGGATATTAAGACCCCTGAGTTATGTTGAAAACGCTGTTCGTTATCGCCAAGCGGTATTTTTTTTTTGTATGGTTATAGAGATAAAAGTAACAAAATATAAAAAATCTACAAAAAAGCTATATTTTTTATTTACAAACTAAAATATCTATACTTATAAATAAAATAAAGTTGGGTTAGTTAGACTATTGATAACTCAAGAACGGCTGGACCAATTGTATTGATTTCTTATTTGTTGGATTCGTCTCCACCCCGGATAACATAATATCGGAAAAATTAACGGAAATAAATATAAAAAAAACATGTAAATAAACTGTACGCCTGGTACCTATTATGCAAACAATATAACTTATGAAATCTAAATATTTTTTTTATTTTACATTTTGTTTCGTCATTTAATAGCACACATCCTCTCTCTAGACAAGCTTTAAGAGGTAGCTGATATTGTAAACTATATAATACATAAATTTTGTATGTTCGTATATTTTGTTATGATATGAATAAAGAAATAAATAAAATGAATCGAAAAATCGAATGTAAAACTTCAGTGTAGGTAGGCTACCTATTTAACAAATCATTGATATATTTAGAATAGAAACTCGAGGTAGGTACCTAATAACATTGATTTCATTAGCGTTATTATTTAAATAATTTGAAAATGGAATTTATTCTATGAAGAACAAAACATGGATTAAAGAAAATTTTGACATCATGCTTGGGGTTGGTTCTTGAAAAAGTTATTGGATTAAATGTCTTTAAATAAAATAAAGATACAGAAAAATCAAAGACAATATTAAAATAAATAGGACATTTATTTTGGTCATTTTTTTAGGACATTTATTTTTAGTACGTGGCATGTTCACGTATCTTTAAAACATCCGCTTTATTTGTTCTTGCGCCTAATAAGAAAATGAAAAATGTTGTATATCAAAATGAAGAGAATCAACCCGAATGCAACCCATGCAGAAAAATACATAGCTTCAATAATGCAAATGTCTTGCTGACACACCATTGATAAATACTTAATTTTTGTACTTTTATTGAATTTCCATTTTCTTTTTTTTAACAGCGCTGGCCGACTTAATAATGATATTAATAACAATTAAGTTGCTACTACAAATGAATAATAATAACTCAATTATACCACTACACTTATGCACTTCCTCAAAAGAATTAACAGACCAATGAGTAAATTGAAAATTGTTATGTAATTTTGTAGATCAAAATAAAATGCAACAAACGCACCTATCAAGCCACTTTCAATTGGGAATAATTCATCCAGATATTTATGTACCTACATCAAAGGATTAGGCTCTGAGGAGGTCGCTATATTACTTATCAATCCTAATGATTCCTGATTATTTTTTTTTATTTATTTATAATAAGCATGATACCTACTTTACATAAAGAGGTTTGACAACAATAATAAAGGTATATAAAAAAAATATTATTTATATTTAAGACAGAGACAATGGAAGGGTACGCATACACATCCAAACCATTGACACTCTCTTGCGCTTTGCTGTCAATTAGAGCTATATATATGCTAGGGATAATCCCTGTGTTATATTGGGTTTATCAGTGTTTAAAAAGTCTAACGATTCTACATGTATTCATATCTGATTTAATTCAATAGTTTATTGAACTTAATAAACTTTTTGTATTCATTTTATTACATTGATAAAATCCTAAATAAGGTTTAGCAAAAAGTTAACACGACATCTATTGACTGAGGCGGTACGAAGTTCGCTGGGTCAGCTAGTAATAATATAAAATACATCCACAGTATCTGTCGGAGACGATTAAACTGGTTCAGAACATGGGTTGTTTTATTGCAGTTAATAAATAGACTCAGTTAACATTTTAGTTTATTGAAAAAGAGATGTCGCTGCAAGGTTGAAATTTCTTTTAGCTTTGCGGGATAAATAATTAACAAAAGTATGTATTAAAAAAAATTTCAATAGTAATTCAAAAATGAAAACTATTTTCGTAATTTATTTTATTTTGTATTGCTTCTCGGGTAACTAACAGGTACTATGCAGAATATTAATTTAACACTGGAGGCTTATGATTTCAATCTTTTCCCAGACGGCGTTAAGTTATTGTGGAAAAAAGCTAAAAAAAAAGAAATAAAAAAAAATACTTCGGAGATAATGAATAGGATTATTCCATATTTTATTCCCTCAAATTTGAAAACACGAGTAAAAACTGTGTCTCCGCCGGGAAATGAATCCGGAATGTATAAAAATCCGAATCCAAAAAAAAATCAATGCAACAAAAAATAAAATCAACAGTATTTAAAAATCACATAAAATGCTCCGACTACAAAGAATTACATAAGTAATTTCTTCTTCTTCTTCATTTTGGTGTAGACCGAGGGTCTGTTGGTACAGGATGGTCCTCCTGAGATGTTGAGTTCCAGCTATCTCTCCATCGTTTCGGGGGTCTTCCTGGTTTACGCTGTCATAAGTAATTTAATTATATTATTTAGGTGTGATTTGTGTAGCATTGAACCCCCCCCCTCACCTCTGCTCACAAACTAGAATAAAAACGTTATCCTACTGTCGATTCGTTCATGAGAATTCAATTCTCTTAATGAATCGACATTATTAAGCCAAGATGCGTGTACGAAGGAAAATTTTGTATGGTGTAGTGGACTTTTTGCATGCTAATAGCACCAACTAGAGGCCTCGCAGCATATATGTTCCCATACATGGATTTTCTCAGAATTCGGAGTAGAACATTTTATGTGAGTTTTGTGTGTGTGTGTGTCTGTGTGTGTCTGTCTGTCCCCCCCCTTATAACTTTTGATCCGCTTAATTTACAGAGCCCAAAATTTTAAAATATATAAAAAATTACAATCCTACAAAACTTTTATACTCAGTATTCTGAATTTTTGTTTCAGTCAGGGGTTATCAACTTTTGAAATTTTGATTTATTTTTCCATATATCTCAGAAACCGTAAAAGCTAGAACGCTGAAAATTGGTATAAACATAGACAAATAGAAAATCTCAAATTAGTTTTTTTAAAAAAATTCCAGGGTTTCTCAAACATTTTTTGTTAAGAAAAATATTTTTTTTATGATAAATTTATGAGTTTAACTGCCTATATTTCAAAATTTTTTAAAAATATCGAAAAAAGCCGAAACACCCCAACTAGAAAATTTAATTTTATGTAAAAAATATTAAAATTGTATTAGCACATTGCAAATTTTTTTCAACAATTTTTATAAAAATTGAATTTAGTGACGACATTGTTTCATACAATTTGTATGGAAGTAGCATACTCTATAGAAAACCAAATATCTTAAAATATTAAATAATTTGTATTTATGGGTTTATAGTTTGGTACTTATTCTTCAACTATACATACTATCGCTATCGACAGTTGGATCTCATGTGTTACATGCAACTAATAATAAAGCATGTTCAACAACACATACATCATACATGACCAACAAACACACAAGTTGGTTGCAAAATTAATGTTTATTTACATCATATTACTTTTTGAAGTCGGCACCAAATACAAACATACGTACTATTTGTTGAGTGCGTTACATAAGATCTTCTTGTAGTAGTTTTTTGAAACCTGTTCTTTTTCAGGAAGTGTGCCCCTCCCGCAATCACTCCTGTGACGCCGAACTCCAGCTATCTCTCGTATATATGAAGCGTAGGTTTCTCATCTCTGTCGTCTGTAGCGATCGTAGCAGACTCTTTGTTTTAGCGGTGTGCGCTCTGGCTTCAATCGCTAAGGTCATGATGGGTCGTGCACATGTCTTATATACCTACATTACACTTTCTGTTAGAATGTGTTTATTAGGTAAGTACTACAAACATTGTCTCTCAGACAGCCGGCAACAACTGCTGCCTTGTCAGTTTCAGTTTGTGATTTGACTTCCTCATATAGTCACATTTGCTAGAAATGTCGATTACATAAAATGATTTCAATAAATTTTGAAAAATAAAACGATATCTACCTACACGCTGCGAAGCCTTTGAGTGGCTCTGAGTTGTTTTTTTTCTTCAAAGTTGAAAAAAACATGAAAAGATTGCGGATCTTGGCTTGATACTATGTCGATATGTTAAGAGAAATAAATTCTCTTGAGTTAGATAAAGTTGACAAATACAATATAGATTCATATTTTGGGCAGTTTTTCAATATCTCACAATCATTAATCATATTATAATGCTTTTTATTCCGGGTCTATGTAATTCTTATTTATGATTTATCAATATTTGCCAGCGTAAATACCTATTCCGCAGAAAAGTAAACCTCCAGGACGTCTTCTCAAGAAAGAAGGACAGCTGGCAATCCACGTATCAAGAGTGAAATTGATTGAGGATCCCAACAGATCTAGAAAAAGAGAAAAATGAGAGAAAAAAAGAAGAATACCTAGCATTACATATACTGCCAATATAAACATAGGTACTTATACAATGTTTGCACGAATGAGAAATTGCGCCGATAATATTATAATAATAAGGACGGTAATCTTAATATATAAAAATCTCGTGCCACGATGTTCGTACACGCTAATCTCCAAAACAGCCCAACCGATTTCAATGAAATTTTGTAAATGTGTATGATATGGTTGGTTTCAATTTGAAAGATATAATACATAGTTTTGGACTCGATGGGTGGCGCTGTTACTGAGACCTTAAAAAAATAATACATTTTTCAACGAAAATGATTTATTTTATTTTTATGGATTTCTTATCAAAAAATACATACAACTATAAATTTAGACTTACGTAAACCCCCTGAGGATTTTTCATAGGAAGAAAGGATCTTTATCTATTTATTTTTAAGTTGTGTAATATTTCAATAAATGGCGGTATGAAAATCTATTGACATCGGTATTACGCATCTAGAGTAGGTAGGTATATACCACACTCGAAAAAATAGCAAAATTCATAAAATGAGATCGACATAGAAAGAGGCTGTGGGCCCAGTAGAATAACTAATAAAAATAGCATCCGTGAAATAAGTTAGCTATGAACATTTAATTTGAATCTGTAGACAAACTATGCTAATGAGAGGAAATTTAATTAGAAAAAATAATACCTTAGCATAGCACCAATAAAATATGTATAACAAGAATAAAAATGGTATGAATCACTATTTTTATTTGCTGCTAGAACCTGCCTTGTCTTGACTAAGTAACTGTTTTTATTCATTATTTCAGATAGAAGATGACTCAATGCACTGATTTAAAAATAATAATTTTATTATACCTGCAGCTATGTGCGGTGGCACTAGAATGAATTAACTACCCATACAAATGGCACGAACTCATAAAAATAACATTTTACATAACATCTATATAATAAACAAGAGAGTCATTCCTTTCGTATGTTTGTATAAATATGTAGATATATACCTACATATCCTTCCTCCAATCAAAGCAGTGATCGGCTCACATATGTACCTATGGGTATAAATAAATAAAAAAATCATTATGGGTAACATAATGGTTTTTTTACATAGAAATACATATGTTATCTTGTTAATTTTGTCGACGGATAATTCGTGGTGAAACTCCATTATACTAGGTATAAATGAAAACACTAAAAGGCAATACTAATCGAACTGATAGAACTTTACAAAAAAAAAAAAAAAGGTTGTGTACCAATATTTCAGTCATATCTATTTAAACTCTGTTTACTTTCATTTTCGCGCACTCTGACGATGATCTTCAGATCGATACCGGTCAGTGCCAGTGTTAAAATTAAATAGTGAAACTAAAACTAATTAGTGTTTTCATTTATACCTAACATATGTTATCATTTCAGAATATACATATATGTTTCCATTACCTATTTAATTCAATTTTGGCAATCATGTTACTCCATAAGTGTACTTGGGTAGTATATCGATATTATTTGGAAGTAATTTATGTGATGCGTTAATGTACATAGGTAGGTACTAGATATAGAAATCCAATGTGCCTACGTATAAAAATATACGGCCGCGTAAATATTTTGTGGTTGTAGCATATCTGACGCAAATTAGCTTAACAAAATTAAAAAAATATAAATCAACAAATAAAAATGAAATTCCTGAAATTGAATAAAAAACGTTTTTTATTTCTAATAATAGCTAAAGATGAATGAAAGAGGGGGGCGCCTTTTGAAAAACAGTGCACAAGGCGCAAAAAAAACGATTTGACTATGTAGCTTACCATTTCCAACTATTCATATTTATATTTCCATTTTCATTACTTTGGGTTTTGAATTTATTTAATATTTGTATTTTTCAGTAAAATCATTAGCACTGATGATCACATGATCGGAACCAGCCGGGTTTAAATGCTAGTATTTTGTATTAGGTTCTGCAAACTAAATAGTATCGTGAATGTTTGTAATGCTTCAGTTGCATTGTTAATCGTTTATTTTACAGTCGCTTTAGTTAGTACCTATACCTAAATTAGTCGCATAATATCTGAGTTCAAGTTAATATTTATGTGTCAAGTTGTGTTAAAAATGATTATATAAACAGTGATACACGTCTCATTACGAGAATTTATCATGACAAGTGGTTGCAACTTCCTGATTATTTTTAATCTTGTTTAATTTTGATCATAAAATTAGTACAAATGTTATTATGTCCAAAAATAAATATAATTATTGGATATTATCTAGTACCTAACATCAGTGTTTCGTAAAGTGAATATTGAACTTCAAAAGCAGCATTCCATATACATAATATATGTAGGTAGGTTCATACAGATATATAATTTTGTGGTACCCATAACTAACCATCATCGATGTTGGCATATATTTTCATGTAATATACTAGATGGAGTAGGTACCTACTCCGTGCAATTAGTGAGGCATAGTATATCGCGCGTTTGACGTTTTGGTTGGCAACATAGGTATTGCAGTTTTCCTTAGGTATATTTCAACACTTCCTAGATAACTGTTCTCAAAATTTTAATGAACAAAGTATTTTTTTCGACAAATAAATCTGAAAAAAAATCTCATTAGTCGATGTGGTCTGCCAACCAAGTTGTCAAAAATCCCGTGGGTAAAAAACTCACTTCGATTCATAAAAAAATGCTAACTACTACATCTAGTGTATTATAAAGAAAAATCTATGGATGTTGGTAAGTACATAGATTAGGTATAGTGTAGAAATAGAAACACTAGTTTCTCTACAGCATTATTAATATTTTTAAATTTTAATATCTGACCGGCATTTGTCTGTTGACGATTATCGTCAAATTGTGAGACATAAATAAATTTATAATATTCAATACCTATTGATCTACATAGATAACATTACCATTATGTCAACTGACAAAATGAACAGTATCGGAGTTTTTAAATAGGTAACTACCATTAGGTATATGATGCCATATCGTATTGTGTATGCGATGTTTAAGTGATTTAAATAAAAAAAAACACTCTCTTATACCCTGTGTAAGTGGCGAGTTAACTGCTAAATGGTGATTTCTTCCAACTTACCAATTTTTTCATTTGTTAAATTTCTTCTCTAAAGCAAAGCGCCTTACTGCTATGCCATCAATGACATTTTACATATAGACACGTTGTACAAGAATAAAACGCTCTACAAAAATGGTACAGTTTAACGAATTCTTACAATATCACCAAGAAAAAGCACACACGACAAACTACATTAAGTGAGAAAGAGAAAGTATAATAATAGACACACACTGCAGATATATTATTTTTCTCTTTTATTCCAGTGCAATCACATTATAATTGACTCTCACACCAAATAATGACTGTGAAAGAGACGAACTTGTATTAAGTTATAGCTGTGAGAAAAAGCGAATACAACAGAATCCCTCTGCATACGTACAATCGAATATGACTTGATCACTCTCTCTCGTTTACTCAAAATAAAAATAACTATCGAAAAATCCATATATATAAATACCTATATTAGGTAATTAGGTAGTTATCGAATAAATATGTAGCATGAAATTATGTACCAGTGTATTTTTTTTACATGTTTTCATCATACAAGATGGGATTTTGGCTACGACAATATATCCGAACACTACAACAACTTGCGTGTAGTACCTTAAGTTCGGTAAGAATTAAGTGTAGTAGGTACGCGACTTTCTTTTTGTTTACCTAATATAAAAACTACTATAAATATCGCCAAATATCTTGAAATAGGCTTCCGGGTGCGCACAGCTCAAATTTGTGTCCTTTTGCTTCTTTAGTATACGTGCGAATCGCCCCCCTTCTCGGCGATAATGGCACAAGATAATTGGCGACAACTATAACGTATCTGCCCCCCTAGGCAACGTGTCATTAATCTCAAGAAAAGAAACAAGAAAAGATAACTTAATGTATGGAAGTGACAGTAACCAGTCACGTGACAAATGTCACTTCCATACATTGAGTTATCTTTTCTTGTTTCTTTTCTTGAGATAAATGACACGTTGTCTAGGGGGGCTGTTATTTTTATATATCATTGTATGCCATGTAGTGTGGTCTATATATATTATAAAAAGTCAGGGATTTTATATTGACAAATTTTAAATATTGAAAGGAAATTTATATTTGATATTTATATTTTTATAAAGATTTTTCACATTTATATAGGTATTCATAGTCTTATATAATCTTATATATGCAAGTTTTTCAATTAACTACTTACATATATCTTCTGTTTTACATTATGCATATAATTTGTACCTGTGGCATATTTATGACGATAAAGAAATCTCAGTTGATATTTTCGTATTTTTACGTTGAATTTATGCAGGATTTGAATATTCGTGTTAAATCTGAATTTTTCCTTTAATTTAGATAAAGTTTTGTAATTCCTTGGTGAGATTGCAAATCCTAATTGGAAATGTAACTTGCACCGATACCATTTTAGAAGTACCATAATTGCGAACATGTAGAGTTATGCGATCATGTACATTTACATAATTCTATTATTTTAATGTATAATGTAATCAATTAACTACCAACACTCCATAATTTAAAATGCAAGCCCTAGAACAGGGTTTCCTAGATGGGCAGCAGTAATCTATTTGGTTGTATCATTATAAAATATGATGTCATAAAAAAATACATAGTTGTTTTTTTTTCGTATTTCAATATCTATAATTACCGATCTGTAACAGAAAAAATACTTTTGAATATATATTTCAATACCAGGACAAGACTCGACCAAGTACCTATATAAGACCAAGATTGAATTTTCTCATCACTAATTATTGCAGTTTCTGTGCCAATCCTTTGTTAAAAGATAAATAAGCACCATACGATAATTAGGAAATGAAACTGCGAGATAAAATGTATTATAAGAAGTATTAGATTATCATCTTCGTTGTTGTAATTAGTATTTATAAATAAAAATCGTCGGGGCTAGCTACTTTATTGTTCATAGCAAATTTAATTGCGTGTTTAATCTTTTGTTTTGTTATCTCTGATCCTGCATATTCATTGTTTACGTCTTAATTGCCAATTTTGTAATATAAAAAGATCTTTTACATATTTTTTCTACGTAATAAGTTAATCTGAATTTCTAAATAATTTATCTTGTTATATTTGGATTTCTTAAGCTGTGAAATTCACTTGCTGTGTTAGAGACTATTATTGGACGCAAATGTAGCAAAAAATGCGAATAAAGAAATTAAATATTTTATTTGTATTTATTTATTTATTTATTTATATAATTTATGTACATGTGTACAAAGGCAGGTTTATTGCCATAAGGCAATTTCTAATTTATATTAAAATTAAATATCAATTATAATATTTAATACAGAAATTTGCTTATTAAAAAATTAAAATTAATACAACTTAAAAAAAATATTAGTATTAGAAGATTTTTAGATAATAAGCCGACCGCCGTGGCACAGTTGGTAAGCCGTTCGGTTTCTGTAAGGGCATCCTGGATTCGATTTCCAGCAGAGGAGACATTTATTTAAATTCTTTTCTCACGCAATTTTTTTTTTTAGAAATCTTCCCTGAACAAATAATCTTGTTTGCTGAACAAATAACCCTGTTTCATTGTAATCAGATGGATTATATAAGAGCACAAAAAGGACTTGCTATAAAGTCATATAACAAAAATCTGCAATTTTCATCTAAAGAAAGGGGATGCGCATTGGTAAACGCAACCTCATACATCCTCATATATTCCCTAAAAGCATATGTTTGCATGTTCAATACGTAAGGAAATACCAAAAAACCAGCCATTAAAAACTAAATTGTTTTTGACGTTGCTATCACTTAGACCAATATATTATATAATATTTCTAATTACAAAATAAGTATCATGGTCATTATCATTGGCGCTACAACCTTGTGTGGGCTCTGGCCTCCTTACGAATCCTTCTCCAACCGTCCTTGTCCCACGCCGCTCTCCAAATATCCAAACAAAATAGGCATACGAAAATCTAAATGACAGGATATGACCGACAGGTACAAAATTTCTGATAATTCTTTAAGAAATATTTTGTAAGATCACACAAATTTGTAAACCATCGCCAGAATTATTATCCATTTTGATAAAATATTTGTATAGAATATAATATTTTAATTAGAAGTTTTAACTTTTAACAATGTGTAAAACAAATTTGTCTTTCTTAACTAAACATATTTAAAATACATATTTTATAGATACCAAGCCAATTACATCATGAAATAACGGACAGGGTAATAGTTTGCACACTTCTGTCTATTAAACAGTCACTTCTAAAGTTGGCAGTATTAAATAATGGTGCTTTAAGTGAACATTATTTTCAGTAATTTCTCTAAATGCCAAGTTCACTTTGAATTACAACAATAAAAGAAAATAGTACCTACAGTTGAAACTTACATTAACATTTAAACAATAGATTAACTTGTTCGTTCTTAGAAACTTAATTGGCGAAAGAACAGGCAATACCAGTAGCATTTTCATTTATTTATTTTATTACTATCCGTTTACCTTTGGTGCAATTTATTTATTTATTGCTTTTGTAATTAAGTTTTAAAGTCTTAAATATTATACCTATATTAAATCAATAACACAAGAATGAAATTGTTGAATTTTTTATTTAATCATTAAATTTATTCTAATTGTGTTGGAATTGTACTTAATTTCATTCACTTTGTTGTGAGGCACCGACATAGAATAGTGTTTCCACTGATCAGTCCATTAGTTGTAGATTTTTTTCATAGGTAGGTACCTACTAAATACTATTGTATCGATTTTCTTTTGTGACATCACCTTTGACATCGAGACATCGAGTGTGTTGGAACCGATTACCTTAAGGCAACAAACTCGCATGTATTCACTTTGCTATGCAAAAAATTGTCAAACAAAGCATTCTTTCCGTATCCTTAAATTGTGATTTAAGAGAACATGATTTTGGGTGTCCCGTATTAGTCGGGTAACCGAAAAGACAACAGGCAAAGTAACATCTCTCATTGTTCAGCAACGAGGCTCACCACCTATTCTGAATGTAGTGCCTTTTTAGGTGATACTAGACTGGTGTGAGAGTAAACACGCATGTGTCGTGCTTCCTTGATAAGTTAGGTAATACACACCCACACACCTGTCGCTGGTTACCCTATATTGTGGGATATGCCGTGATGGTATGTATGTTATATACTTAGAATTCATATACATAGAACTGATTTTTCGACTGTAAATAAGATTTTTTTCATAATATTGTATATACCAAAATGAAATAACCTGGTTGCATTTTGTGCAGTTTTCTTGAAACTGCACAAAATGCAACCATAAAAAAAATAATAACACTTCCTTGCACCCTGCGCAAGTGGCGAGTTTATTACCGTATGGCAATTTCTTCCAACTAACCAGTGTTTCCAGCCCAGAGAAGCAATATTTGCGTGAGAAATGAAATATATTTTCCTAATTTACTAACGATTAATTTGGAAAATATAATTTATCACTATGTATTAGAACAAAAAGTGTTTAGTTCATTTTAAAAATGTTAAATTTTAGTTGAAAACGCCATTAGAAGAAAAAACAATCGTCCTTATAAGTAATTGTAATAATAGGAGTAACATTTGTAAAACTAATCTGCTAAAAATCTGTTTTTTATTGATTTACAGAACCAACAGCTTACATTATATTTACAATGGGTATATTAATTTAAGGAATATTACGTTATTACTTTAAGTATTATGATACTTTTTTAAAAAATTTTGTTTCAAATATGTCCTTGTAACTAGCACATGTACATTCTCATACATTCCATAAATCTATACACATAAAAAAAGTCGGTTAGTAACACTATTTATTATACAAGAAAGGCTGGACCAATAATTGTAATGATCTCTTTTTTGTAGGATTGGTCTCCGGCGAATACCAGAATAACTATAAAAAATATAGGAAAAATTAAATATCTTCGTCGTGTATATGGTCATTTGACCTATGAAGCAAGGGCGTGCCTAGAACCTTCGGACTACGCAAACCCTGAAAGAAAATTGGGAAATGTCGATAATTTGACGTTTTTTTAGCATCTAAGAAAATTCTGACATTTTTTTGGGATTTTATATGCGTAGGTATTATAATATACTCTTTAGGGTTTTATATCTTCTTCTTTCTTTCTTTTTCGTGTCTGGCTATTTGACCTATAAAGGTGGACTATTCTGCGAGCAGGTTCAACTGTCCTTCCATCTCTTCGCAGGTGTTCCAAGTAGCCTTCTGTTGTTGGGTATTTCTGTCCTTGAACGACAATAGATGTATTTTTGTTATACGTATTGTTGTCTGTGATTATGGCGTGGACTCTTCATAAGCGAACACGAAACTGAACTTTTTTATTTATTTAATATCTCACAAAGGATTTTATGGAAAATGATCGGCACAGGAATACTAACATACCTACATTTTGTTATGGAAAATGATCGGCACAGGAATACTAACATACATATTGTTATGGAAAATGATCGGCACAGGAATACTAACATACATATTGTTATGGAAAATGATCGGCACAGGAATACTAACATACATATTGTTATGGAAAATGATCGGCACAAGAATACTAACATACATATTGTTATGGAAAATGATCGGCACAGGAATACTGACATACATATTTTTATGGAAAATGATCGGCACAGGAATACTAACATACATATTGTTATGTGACTTTCTCTGAAGTGAAGGAGACGGGAGGAACTGAAGGGAGATAGGGTACTAAACTAGTAACTCGGGTACTATGCCGACCGCCGTGGCATATTTAGTAAGCCGTTCGGTTTCTGTGCGGGCGTCCTGAGTTCGATTCCCAGCAGAGGAGAAATTTATCTCTCATGCAAATATTGCTTTTCTGGGCTGGAAACACTGTTTAGTAGGAAGAAATTTCCATACGGCAATAAACTCGCTACTTGTGCAGGGTGCATGGAAGTATTCATTATTATTATTTTTATTATTATTATTATTATTACTAAAAGAACTTCAGATACTGGAAAGGACGGGAGGCACTGAAGGGACCATTTTTAATTACAGGCCATACGAAGATTGACGGGTCTCGCTAGTTAAGCATAAATGCTGGTACGATAAGTATTACTATTATAGTAATTATACCTTCATAGTTACCTACATAAATAACCTATTAAAGGATATTTTAAATAAGTTGAAAACAAATCAAGGGGGCAAGTCTGGTCAAAGGGTGAAATCAAAACCTACATGATTACCCATATAATGGATGTAATTATCGTAATATGGAGTTCTAAAATATCCTTACATATTATAGAACTCCATATCATAATATTATATCCATGATATGAGTACCTAATCATAAGAGTTTTGATTTCACCGTTTGATCAGATTTGCCTCCCTGTATTTGAATATAACTGTACCTACATAAAAATTCATAATAAATGCAATCCACCAATTCCCGCGAAACCTGTTTTACATTAAGACCAACTTCAAAAATAAACCTTGGTTTTCTTATAGACCAAAAATTAGAGGATTTAGGTAAACGAATAAATGTATACATAAATGAAATATGTATATTATGTTTTCATTAGACTAATAAATATCTTGTTGGTTAGGAATGAGCATATTATATTAAATGAAAAGTATCGTGACTATTTTTATTACACCTTTATTTCATAGACGTCAGGTAAGGACAGGTTGAGATGTTGTTTAACGCTTGACTAACGCGTCATACCAAATATTTCAAAATGGCAGATCTTTCACATATTATGATCCTACGCATATTTGAGATAGACAGAAAAAATTAATCCTTATAACTTTTTTCCTGTTATTCTTCATCCCAATCGTGTTTGAATTGACTCAACACGGGCCAACGCGGTGCATGTTTTCATTTTTTGATGTCAGTTACTTACTTTCAGGTTTTTATTTTAGCTATCCAAAAATTACATGCATTTATCTATTTTTTTTAAATCTGTGAAGCCAATGCGGTCATATGAAAAAAATAAATGAGGGTGTTCGTAAACAATTCGGTGAACTAGTTAGTCACATCTTAGTATACGTTTATAAGTAAGATTTTTAATACCAATCTTTACTATTTTAGTCGTGCTAATCTAGTTACGCGTTTAGTAAGATTTTAACGAAATCTAATAAATAAGACCGTTAAAGTTCCTAGAGTAGGGGATAATTATAAAAAATCTCAATTATAGATATTTTTATGATAATAATTTACAAAAATTTGAAAAGAATGTCATTACGATTCCGAATCAATTTTATGATGGGAATATAATATTGAAATTGCTTCTCAATTGAATTTAAAACAGATAAATTAATGATTTAAAAAAATTCAAACATTAACTAAACATATATTTAAGAATCTAAATTGGTGTACGTAACATATGGGTGTATGGTTATTTTTTTATTTATTTTGATGTAATGACAAAAAATATTTAAATTATTTTTTTTCCTTTTTTTTAGTTTTTTGTATTTTTGGTTGATTTTTGTTTATGTTTGACTTATTTTGCTTACTTTCTCTTTATATTTGTTTTATTATCACACAAGATTTTAATATTTTTGATGTGTGTTGCAAAAATGTTATTAAATTACGTATCATATATCTTGTAATTTTATGTTGTAATATTGTCAAACAGAAAATAAATTTAAACAATTAAAAAAAAATAACAATTGACAGAAATAGGTTATTTCAAAGTATGGAAATAAAAACGTAGATTATCAAAATTAATAATAAACTAGTCACGTATGTGTTAAATTCTTAAAATAATGTGTCAACCATTTTTAACCGACAAATAATAATAACTCCAGTCAAGAAATAAAAGGATTCGGACATTACTATCTCGGAGGATTTGAAATGGTGTGAACATATCACAATGGTTGTCATGAGAGCCAATTCTACTTCTTATCTTATCAAGAAATCATTTCACCACCTAAGTGTACAAGTTTTCCTAGAAATATATAAAACTTATGTGAGGCCGATCCTAGAGTATGGGTTTCAAATATGGAATTCTTACCTTATCAAGGACATTACACTGCTTAAGAAAGTGTAAAAACGAGCAACCAAACTGCCAAACGCCGGAACCGAAGGGATATGATCGAGACATACAAAATCTTATATGGCTATTATCACTGTAGTGTTTTTGATAACCTTTTTACAAAGAATCACAATCCTCAACTGAGGGGCTATCACTTAAAGTTGAGTAAAACATCCTTTTTCCGGAATATGAGGAAGCACTTCCTGACCAACAGGGTGGTGGATGCCTGGAACATATAAAGTTGTGAGTGCTGGAACACTCAACAATTTTAAAAACAGATTCGATTCAAATTATACAAAGAAGCACATGATACAGGCCCATCAGCAACAGCTGCCAGCCTGTTAATTAATAATAATAAATAAAACTAGTATGTAGGTATCAAGTTCTTCTATATGCTAAAAAAATAGTCTGATTATGTTCGATTTAGCATCGGCATTCCAGAAAACCAAACAAAATATTATCTCAACACGCAGTAAAACTAAAACAATTATAGATAGATGATAGATTAACAGATAATGAAACTAAACAACAAACCTCTTGATAAACTTAAGTATACAGTCGTATGTCAATTTATTATGGTCACCTTAAAAAACTGACAGAGTCAGACAACTATACTTTTGTGTATCTTTGGGTTTTAAGATTATTGAAGTTTTTTTATTAAAGATGCTAAATATTGTTTGATTAATAAATTATTACCTACTATATTTGTTATACTACTGACATAACTATTCAGTATTCCTGGAAGTCATTTTGTACGACTGCATCTTATTAATCATATTTTCACAGTAGGTATTATCAATGTAATCTTTAAGTTTGAGTTTTGTAATCTTTAATTTGGGAACTTACTCAAAATAATTTTACAAATTGTTGTAAAGTGAACCACTTTCTGGATTTAAATAAAAAAATATATTTTTAAAAGTTGCATATACGTAAATATTGGATTTTTCCCTGCCGGTGGTCAATGATATTTTTGACATTTTTTCAACATCTCAATAAAGACGAAGTTGGAATATTATAGAAAGACCGGGAACTCAAGGCACCTACAGGGCGCATAAAGTGATCACGCAAACCAGCCGATGACAGGTCTTAAGCCCGGTAAGTGTTAAAAGTTCCTGCATGGTTCTTCTATAATATTTCAACTTCGTCTCTATTGATATGTTGAAAAATTGTGAAAAAAAATGTTTTTTTCACCTAGGTACCCCACTCCATAGGGAACGTTGTAGAACTAAGTGTTCTGTTCATCCCCGGAGCGGCTGCTCGTCGGACGAAAACAAGAACTACCACCATGCATATTTCATACCACTGCCACTAAGAGTCCAAACACACTCGTGAAGGCCCGTAAATCATGGCGAGGGTTACCCTCCCGACAGCTCCACGAACAACAAACTGCCACAGGGAGCCTTCGCCACGCCCGTAGTACTTTCAGTTCTTCGATTTCCACACCAAGCGCAGCATCAGCTGCACCTGTTTCATCATCAACTCGGGTACCGCCGAGCGGGTCGTGCCGACCAATCATCACGGGGGGCTCCTCCTCCCCTTAACACTCATGTAGGCGAATTTCAGGTACACCACCGGACAGTACTTTCAGTTCTTCGATTTCCGCTTCGATCGCCCGGTGGTGCAGACCTACTCATCGCCACGTTTGATGAGTCACCACCGAGCGAGGCATTAAGGCGTCTGCCCTGCTCTTCCATAGGTAAGAATTGAAGGGGGCACCGACCTGTTGCCTAGAATCCTAGGGTGGGGCTGCGGCCACCCCCAACTTTACTGGCTAGGCCCTTATGGCCATGATGTTGGAGCAAATGGAATAGTTCAAATCCCAAATGGAAGGTAAACAATATTTCTACGGGAGTATAGAAGAATGAAGGTAAATATTGCACTTACCGCCAGCCGCGACGGACCAATTTTGAAGTTGAACTTGAAGCACAGGACCACAATACATCACACGAAGAAACTATGAACTTGACGAAGAAACTATATTGAAAAATACTAAAAACAAAGGTAAACTTATAACATATATGTAGGTGAAGTACTCGGTGAATGTTACTCGGTGTACTGTTTGTAGGTAGTATTCTTTTATAACATCTCTTCTCGACTAGGCGGGTAGGCGTACATTGTCTATGATAAGTATACGGATAAGGATAGGATTCAAATGGATATCCCTAACATCTGTATAATTTTCGCCAAACATCTTGAACGAGCTTCCAGTTGCGCAGAGCGCAAATTTGTGTATTTTTGCTTCGTTGGTTTACTTGCAAATCGCCCCTCTTCTCGGCTAAAAGTTCAAGTTATTTGGCGACAAATATAGATACTTATAAATCTTTTAAATTATAAAAAATATAGTTTTATTAAGACAAGAAATTTACAAATAACAGTTCATTGCCAAAATAAAAATATCTATAAAAAAAGTTTTTGTCTCAATATAGGACCATCCTCAGCTATGTTGCAGGAGGACAAACCCCCAGCAACTGATTTTCAACATGATCCCATCATAAAGAAATTAATTTAAATGGTACACATATATACCTACACACATACGCATGAATTTCACCCAATAATTTTTCTTGTAAAATATATTCTTTGTTTTCTTTATAAAGGTAAGGAACGACGTGTATCACCCTAAAAAATGTCGATCTGTTGCCACATTCGTTTTTTTTTTCCTTTTATTATTATTTCTTTATTGTTATTATTACATTGAAGCTTTCATTGATACGTTAATTTATTTCTTTTTGTGATCAATTTTATTTTAATTATTCTTTTATTTATGTTGGGCACTTTTTAATTTTTTTTTTCAGATGACATTTTGTTTAAATATTTGCACCATTATTATTGTTAATTTTATTTAAAACTTTTTGTAAGGTACCTAATTCTTTACTGTCCATTTTTATCTGAATCTACATTTTTATCTATTTCTATATTTTTACCTATAGATATCTATATTTTTATCTTTGTTTGTAATGAATTATTTTTAGTATTATAACAAGTAAACGGCGTATCCCGTATATTGTGTAAATAAATAAATATATTCCAATTCTGCATACTAATTCTAGAGTACTAATTCTAGTAATCTAACCAAAATATTCTGAATATAATGACATATTTTATGGTGGCAATAATAAATTGTCATACGACTGTATATTCTTTTACGTACCTACTTAATGCCTTCCATTGTCCAGAGCTATAACAGAATAAGAATAGAATTGTTATAGCAACGAATATCTTTTTTATATATATGTAGGCACATACAACAAACACACAGCTCTCCCTTTGCAAAATAAGTATGGATTTAAAGATACTTTTCATGGAAATGTTTGTGTAGAGAATTTCAGTGCACGAACGTGAATGTTGGTTTTTTCCTCGGACTACTAAGTCTTTGAAATGGAGTACCAAAAGAGAATAACGAATGGTAGTTGTATGGATAAAACGAGAGTTTATAGATAAATGTACATTTAAACTATCAGTTGCATAAGATGTATGAAATAAAGCTATGTCATGCAAGTTTAAATACCAATTACATTTGTCCAAAGTTGATCTACATTAAATAATCATAGAAGTATGTTCCTACAATACAACATAAACAAATTAAAATATACTTAAGCACAAATTCTTGCGATTTTTGAATTATAAGCTGAAAATTCCCGCACAGGATTTAAATTATGATTCACTACTAGACTATCTCCAACTTCATGACCTCTCTGATAGAAGGATTGTGTCTGATCTCTTGCTTCTCTATAAAATAATTATTAATTACTTTAGCTCCTCTTACCTTGTTAGTCAGATATATTACCATGTTCCAACAAGAAATACCCGCCAAATTATAACTTTTGTATGTAAGATATCCAACACTAATTATTTGTATAACACTCCGTTGAATAGAATTCATCGATTGGGTTATCTGACTGACCCTTTCTTTAATTATTTTAAGGACTATAAATATACGTTATTGAAACTTTTTCAAAAACGTACCCCCAAATGATTATGTAGTCACTTGTTTACATTTTTATGTATTTTTACATTTTTATATATTTTTATATATTTTTACATTTTTATATATTTTTGTACATTTGATTTTTATTTTACTTAATTCAATAATGTAATATATTATCACATCTGGCAGCATTCTCTGATTCAGTGTGGCTAAGTATTGTAGGTAGTTATTCACAACATTCATTTTTATATTATTCAGTCAGTAATATCCTTATGTTCATGCTATGGTGTATTTTTTGTTTGAGTTTTTTTTTATTTATTCATTCTTTGGTTTTTAATGTATGTATGTACTTTCGTGTTTAGTTTACCAATCTTATATGTTTTTATTTTTGTTATATATCCTCTGCTACCGTTGATAAGTCTAGATGTTATGAATGTTTATAAATTGTATTTCTTTGGTTTATGTATGTTGTGTCATGTAATTTTTTGTTTTGTAAAGGGCTTTGAGCCGTGAATCTATAAATAAATAAATTACAAATTCATATATTTCACACACTTGCCCGTGACGATAAAGGAAGGGAAGGGAAAAGGAAGGGAGAAGGACCTAATTTGTTACTGCTGTGAAAAATAATATTAAATAATTTGTATCAAAGTGTTTATAGTTTGGTACGTATTCTTCAACTAGGTATACATACTATCGACAGTTGGATCTCATGTATTACATGCAACTAGTTCAGTAAAAACTCGCAAGCGAAAACAACACGTGCCATAAGCGACGTTCCCTTTGCGGTCGTGTCAACACGAACATCAGCATAAATAATCCGCACGGATCAATGCGGATGTGCGAATATTAAAATGTTTTTCTCTACATTTGCAGATAAATCGGTGTGCCAAATAGGAACCTACATATAAGCCGAGTAGGACAATACAGAAATATTTCATGAAAAAAAAAACCTACTTATTATCATATCACCATATTTTTTCAGTTTATTTGTTTCAAATCACTGAATTGCCTTTAACTTAGCAAATAATTCACAAGGGAGACATACTCGTTAATTATTGGATCTCTGAGACGATAAATATCCCATGTATCCAGGATGTGGCAAATTATTATTTGGCACGTGTTAAATTTATATTTGACATAGTACCTACTTACCTGTTAGTCATATAAATAAATTAATAATTCAATTTCGTTCCTTTCACCTTTCTAACGTAAGTTATATAAACGTATATATTTTTTTTTTAACATGTCTACGTAGGGGACGCCAGCTATTAGGATTTGGGTCCATTTTACTCTTCCGAAGAAGCGCACTACGTAGCGTTGGGAGGGGTTTGCAATCTAGAAAAGAGTTTATTAATTCGGATTTTAAAAAGACCCGGGTTGTACGAAGATGGAAACACAGAATTCGGAAGATCGTTCCACAGTCGGGCTGCTGTGTTAATAAAGGAGTTCGAGAAGCGACTTGTTCGTATATGTTGAAGGTCCACTGTGAATGGATGCTGCGATTGAGTGAAGCGAGTGACTCTGTTGCGAGTGGGTGGAGGAGGGACCAAAGATGCAAGTTCTTCTGAGTAATTCCCGTGGTAGTATCTATAGAATAAACTTAAAATACCGACTCTGCGTCTGTGTTCTAGTGATTGCAATCCATCAGTCAGTGATGGATCATCAATCAGACGTATAGCACGCCTTTGGACAGCGTCGAGGGTATTCAGTAGGTATTGGGGGGCGCCACTCCAGAGGTGACTGCCATATTCAATAATTGGGCGTATTTGCGCTTTGTAGAGTATACAGATCTGGGTCTCAGTAAAATATCTGCGCGCTCTATATAGTACGCTCAATTTTTTGGAGGCGAGTTTCACCTTAGCTTCGATGGAGCCCTTGTAGTGTAATTGGTTCGTTATAGATACTCCAAGCAGGTCGATAGAGCTGCTGTTAGGTAGGGTGCTTCCGTTGAAAGACACTTGCAATTCATTGGGGTTTCTCTTCGCAGAAATTAGACAGGCTTGGGTTTTTGAGACGTTAAATGAAACAAGATTACTTTCACCCCAGGTATTGATTGAGTGGAGGTAGCTATTTATTTTTTGATGAAGGTCTTTCCGGGCTTCTGATATTTCACTCTGTTTAGGAGGTTTGTCAAAAGAGAAATTGTCATGGACTGTGCTGTCATCAGCGTAACAGTGGATGGGGGCGCGTAAGAGCAAGTCATTGATATGTAGGAGGAATAGGGTTGGAGATAGAATGGACCCTTGAGGGACTCCCGCATTAATGGAATGGGGAGAAGAAGAGCAACCGTCCACTACAGTTATGACTTCGCGATCTTTTAAAAAATTCGCAATCCAAGTACACAGAGACTGGGGTAGTCCATAAGAAGGGAGTTTCATTAAGAGACCTCGGTGCCAAACACGGTCGAAAGCTTTAGAGATGTCAAGGGCAACAGTTTGAGCTTCTCCAAAGCGTTCCATAACTCGACCCCAAACGGATGTCACATACGCGAGTAGATCGCCACAAGATCGATTTCCACGAAATCCATATTGGCGGTCGCTTAAAATTTTGTTTGCTTCGAGGTATGTGATCAACTTGGTGTTTAGTACCCTTTCCATTATTTTGGAGAGTACAGAAGTAATAGCGATGGGTCGGTAGTTAGATGGGTTGGAGCGATCACCTTTTTGGGAATTGGGTGGATGACCGCTTTTTTCCAGTCACATGGGACAGTACCAGTTTTAAACGAGAGTTTGAAGAGTTTAGTGAGAACTGGGGCTAGTTCGGCGGAGCATTTTTTTAACACAAGAACGGGAATTCCATCTGGTCCATTAGCTTTGTTAACATCCAACCCTCGGATGGCGAGTAAAACCTCAGAGAAGTTAATCCTTACTTCGTTCATTTTAAAACCACAATGTGGAACTGGTTGAGGAGTTTTTCCTCCGTCGTCAAGGGTTGAGTTATCTGCAAATAATTTACCGAGAAGATTAGCTTTGTCGGTGGCAGAGTAAGCAATGGATCCGTCATGGTTCGTTAACGGTGGAAATGAAGATGTGCAAAAGTTCTGACCTATGGAGGTTGACAATGACCAGAATCTTCGGCTACCGTTAGGGCATGAGGAGAGTTTTTGACTTATATGTTGGTCATGGAGTTTTTTAGCCTGATTAATGTTTTTTTTACAATCCTTTGTCATCTTGTTGTATTCTTTCTTGTTTGACGGGGATTGAAGTTTTTGAAATGTTTTTTTAAAAAAGCCAGATTTTTACGCGTGACTGCTTCTCGGCATTTGGAATCAAACCAAGGTTTTGTGCCTGGTCCGCAGGTTTTGAGGGAGGAGGGAATATAGCCATCCATAGCAGAAGTGATGACATCCCCTACCTCACGCGCACAGATAGAAGGGTCTTTGGTTCTAAAACAGACTTCATTCCAAGGAAAGTCGCGAAAGTGTATTCGCAGTGCATTCCAATCTGCTGACTTGTATTGCCAAATTTTCCTTTTAGGTTTTTCGGGTGGAAGGTCCGGGATGAAGTGGATGGCCGTTTGCACAAGGCTATGGTCTGAAGAGCCCAGTGGGGCTGTGACTTTCAGTGTGTATCCCGTTGGCGAGGTAGTCATAAAAAGATCAAGCAGATTGGAACGATGCCCAGAGACATCAGGGATGCGAGTTGGCTCTTGAACAAGTTGCTCCAGGTTATGACACAAAGCAAAGGATTCCGTCATGCGGCCAGCCGAATCGGTAGTTCCCGATTTCAGCCAATCGGAGTGATGGACATTGAAATCGCCGAGAACCGCAAATTCTGCCGACGGGTAGCGAGACAGAAGACTGTCAATGGTTTCTCCTAAGTATTTGAAAAGCTTGGAAGAATCATAATCACTCATATTTGGAGATCGTTAAATACAAGCATAAATTTTTATGAATTTGTTAGATTTTAAACGGACCCACATAACATTGAAGGCGGGGTTCTCGAACTCCTTCAATCTGACACAGTTGATGTCTTCGCGGCTGTAGAGGCACAAGCCTCCTTTGGGCACAAACATGCTTTCGAGTATGTACCCTGGGCAGTTGAGGTAACTTGTGTCGGGTGGATCTTGAATTTGTGTTTCCGTGAGAAAGAGCAGGTGTGGTTTTTGAGATTGCAAGTGATGGTGAACAGAATTTAAATTACTGTGGATACCTCTGATGTTAGCGAAGTCTACCAACAGTTCACAAATGGTGAGAGGGTATGCAGTCTTGGTTGTCGCTGTATAAACATTATTATTGGGTTTATCTGTCATGAAGGTTTTGTGGGGGGGGGGGTGGAATTGTGAAACGAGGAGATCAGAAGCCCTTTTCAAGGACATTTGTTCCGGCAGCTGCGCTGCTAGGTTGAAGGAGGGAGGATATGGCCGTGGAGGACGCCTGGTGCCCCCCGCATACAACTGCTGGGACCTCGTCCGGTCACGATCCGGCACAACAATTGCAGCGAGATTATGCGCCGACTGATAGGGCAGCCAACCCGTAGTCGTTAGCTTAGGTCGGGCCCCTGTACTATTCGGCGGCCGGCCAGCGACGAACCGTTTCACACAGATCTCCCTCGGCTCACACCTCCAACCAGACCCGCCGCGCAGCGGCCGGGATGACATCATCACGATAGGCCGCCGATCAACTCCAACACAAGTGCCTGCCTGGGCACCAAAGCAAAGAACCCCGAACATGGCGAGCCATTTTAGGGGACCATAAATGCAGTGGCTTCGTAAACCAGTATAGTATACTGACCCCAGGTCGAAGGCAGGGTTTACTTTCCAATCCCAGAGGATGGGTTGGGGGGGAGCAAACTCACCTTCTCCCAAAAAAAATGAAAAAAAATTGTTTACAATAGCGGAATAATGTTAAATAATCGCATGTGAGCAAAAAAAAAGTATTCAAATTATGTATGGAAAATATTCAGTATTTTCATTAAATGAGTTTTTTAAATTATTTTTTATTTAAATATTTTATTATAAAATCTTGATAACTCTTCAATGCCATTATATGAAAGTGATGTGACTTTTCACCAATTTGAAAATAAAAATTTCAAATTTTAAGTTTTCTGAGCTTGGGGTCACTTTGAAATATTTCATAGTTAAAAAATTGAGAAGCACTAATCAGATGTCAAATTTGGGGGCTTAGGAGGTTGACAGTCCAAAAGCACACGAACCTGAGAGGTGAGCGCTGAAGGAGGGGAGGGGCGGGGACCCGATATGCTTTTAAATTTGATTTTTTTGGTTTTTCGCTTATAACCCGAACACTATATTACATTCTATTTGAAATCTGACAAAATTTTCCATCTTTTACCGTTCTCGAGTTATGAGAATATGTGTAATCCCATCTCCCCTAATAACTTTTGATCCGCTTGATGAATGGAGCATCATCTGAAAGTATAGAAAATTTTAGGCCTGCAAATACTCCAGTCGGGGGGTAATCAACATTTTTTTTTATATTTACACATATCTGACGTATCTCAAAAACCACAAAAGCTAGAACGGTGAAAATTTGTTTAAATTTAAACAAATACAATATCTCATACTATTTTTTATGCAAAAGGATAAGAGGTTTTCAATTTTTTTTACTAAGAAAAACATCATTTTTATAACATATTTCTGCAAGTGTTGTTAATATTGTTTATATTTCAATAAAAACCAAATTACTCCAAAATTCGTGTATTGTACGTAACTAACAATACACGTATAATTTTTGTCTCCTTTAAACA
Source organism: Molanna angustata (assembly GCA_963576475.1). Lineage (NCBI taxonomy): Eukaryota > Metazoa > Arthropoda > Insecta > Trichoptera > Molannidae > Molanna > Molanna angustata. The sequence continues at coordinate 31,963,296 of OY754966.1, forward strand.
AGAGTGCTTGCACTTTGGCAAAGGAAAATTTGTTTATACTTAGATACTGTGTATCTTTTATACTTTAAATTTAGTTAAATAAAAAATTAATTATAAAAATGGATAGTACACAATAGAAAATTTACAAGAGCAGAAGGGGACAAGGCGGATAATAAAATAGAAATAAGTTTTATTAAAACGCTATTTTTATATAGGTACCTCTTTTTGACGCTTTTTTTCATAATGTGTGTTATTTTATTTTATTTTATTTACATATTTTAATACAGTACATTTCATAAAATTATACATACCTAATAGAAATATTTAAATTTTACTATCTCACTAGACTGAACGCCTGTTCTGAGGTAGTACTCTTAAAAAAATGGGTTATGGGTCGATGGCAGAGCGGTTAGCGCGCTGGGCTAGTAATCCAGTGGTACAAGTCACCTATAGCACAAGCATTTATTTGCTTATTTTAGAGAACGTAGGAAGATGTATATGTACTTGTTTAACAAGGACATATTAATTTTTATTTAAAAAAAAGGTTAAATACTGAGGGTAGGTATATTATAAAGATTCTAGAAATAAAAATACGAATAGTGACAGGTAACAAAGCATTCTTCTCTCTGTTACCGGTGTACAGGTCTAGAAGTGTCCATAGAAAGACAAAAGTAACCCTATATAAAACAATCATCAGGACTGTTTTGTCATATGGGTGTGAGGCTTGGACACTGACAATAAGGTCTGCGGAGATGCTGGACATCTTTGAGAGAAGAGTGCTGCGTAAAATCCAGGGACCCATGAATGATGGACAAACATGGAGAATTAGATACAACGATGAGTTGTACAGCATCTACAAAGCACCCAAACTGTCTGAACATATAAGACTCAGCAGGTTAAGATGAGTCGGGCATGTTCAGAGAATGCCATCATCACGGGTAGCAAAAAGAGTCTTAGAGGGGCACCCAGGTGGCAAAAGATCGGTCGGGAGACCGAGGCTGCGATGGGAAGATGATATTGGTAGGGACGCATCCCAGCTTCTGAATGTGCCAAACTGGAAGATCGCAACAGGTGACAGGAGAGGTTGGAGGAGGAAGTTGCTGGAGGCCAAGGCTCGATATGGGCTGTAGAGCCATTGAAGAAGAATATTATTACGATTAAATAACTAACAAAATGTATTTATACTGGATTTGTAAGATAATTTAGATGTTCAATATATATGTGTGCAAATTTAACTTAAAGTGTGTGTTAGTGCTGTTTCCAATCCCTGTCTGCCCTTATTATTCATAAGCCAAAGTTAATAATTGTAATTTTTCTCACTTTATTGTTATTATTTTGATCACCATAGCAATACCTAATGGTAATCTGTATGTTTTAGGTCCTAGCAGAGGAGAAATATTAATCTAAATTGTTTTTTATATTGCTTCTCTAGACTGGAAACAATGGTTAGATGAGACATATACTTAACCATTTGATATAATTGATTCGCCACCTGTAGGTGGAGGAGTGAAGCATTTATTATTATTAGTAATTTTGATTCTTTCGCTGATATTTGGGGCCTCGTATCATTATTATAATATAACATCTACAGGAGCAATATCTGAAAGTATGGTGGATCCGACCCTGAGAGAATGAAGCTATTCTATCGTGAGTGACACATCTTTAAATATGTTGATAATCAAAGTTTAAGATGTTTACTACACAGTTGAAATTTTGTTTATAAACATGAAGAAAAATGGAAAGGCCAAGAAACCATTGGCCCGATCATGTGAAAGATGAAAACTTTATAAGTATAAATAACAAACGAGCGTTCATAAAAAGGATATGTTTATGTATGTAAGTGAGGTGATGAATTAATCCAAAGACAAAAGTGTATGGCGCTCATAACAGGACCAAAAGATGATACAATGGATGTTATAAAAACGTAAATTATTTTTGACATTTTTTAAACATTTTAATAGAGACGAAGTTGGAATATTATTGAATAACCAGGAACTCATGGCACCTACAGGGCTTATGATCTGTCATCGGTTGGTTTATGCGATCACTTTATGCGCTTGCACTATGTTCACCAATTATGCCTACTTATTGAGTTCTCTTATCAATGCAATTTTGAAAGTTCTATATATTTCAATAATGAGAATCGCATCGTTTGAAAATAAGCGTTTCTACTATCGTTATACTATTTATCTTTTTTTTTATTTTTTGAGTTTCTTGGATATTCTATATATATGTCTCTATTGAGATAATAAAAATTTGTCAAAAATATCATTGACACCCGACAAGGAAAAATCCAATGAATGCGTAAATTCAACTTTTAAAAAATATTTGATTAAATTAAATAAGGTTATTTTCAACACATTAATGAAATTATTTAAATGCGTTGCTGACACGAAAGAAGAAGAAGAACACATAATGTGATAGTAGAGAGATATAATTTAGAAATTTATGAGAAGATAAATTGAGTGTAGTTATGCAGAAAGCAGCCAACCCACAAATAGATATAAAATGAGTTATGATGTGCAACGAATAGAGAACTGTCTAATCAATGGTCTACAAAAATCAGCCAAACAACTTTTCATACAAAAAGTTCCTTAAAATGGCGATCAAAAAAACAGTAGATTGCCGCTTGTATCAAAACATATTCTGCAGAAAACAGACAAAGTGTTCTGACCTACTACACAATTGAAAATAGTTCTGCAGAAAACAGCCAATCCACACTAACTGAGATATGACCACCTTTTCTTCTAAGCGAATTTTTAAATCCATTCAATAATATCCTAGGGTTTACTTTGCTTCATGTATTGGATATGTGTAAAATAATTGATATTTGTATAAAATAAACAATACTTTGATATAGTATTTTCAAGATATTAGCGATTTTATAGCAAAAACTGTTTCTGTAATAATAATATATTGGGTATTTGTGTTATGAAGAAACCAGCCAGTCCACCAAAAATTTTTAGTACCTAGTATCTAAACATTTTACTCAGCGAAATATAGTATTTTTAAGAAAATACATACAAGAAGCATTTACATAATACATACATACTATATACACACCATCACGCCATGTCCCTTTCGGGGTAGGCAGACTGAACAGTGAGCCATATTCTTCTATATTGACAAAACATCCATCGCTTCATTTACACTCATGCACCACCTTATATACATTCGTCTGCAATTCAGGCTATTTACGTTCCCGTGGGAAGAAAATTTACAAAGCTGAAAGAAGAAGAGTGAGAAAATGGGTTTGACTGAGAAGGTATTGGCATGATTATGTGATCGATTTTTGGAAAGGGTACGTTGCAAGAGTCGGTTGAAAGAGATTGCCTTATGGAAAAAAACGTCATTGTACACTTGCTGTACATAAATAAATAAAAAATATAAAAATATCAAATAAAATGTATACTACTATAGCAATTTGGTGGACTGGCTGGTTTCTGCATAACACAAATACCCAAAATGTCATTATTGCAGAAACAGTTTTTGCTATAAAATCGCTAATATCTATATCTCAGTTAGTGTCCTTTGTGGGTTGGCTGTTTTCTGCATAACTACACTTAATTTACTTACATATTTACATAATATCATGTCCCTTATAGGGTAGGCAGAAAGAACCGAACGCAAATATTTCTATCGTGATACACATTCATCGCCTCATCTGCATTCATACAACCTCTCATACCTGTACGCTGTCTTTTACACAAAGATCTAACGTGTGCTTTTAGGGGAACATTCACATGGTCGAACCATTATATTGTTGGGCGACATTGTCCTCTCATTCGATACCTCTAGAATTTGTTCATGATTTTAATTTTTCGTTATTATAGAAACATAGGTACAAATACATTATTGTAAAGTTGCGGTAGCGTTTCCATGTAAACTGAATATGCCAACGGTAATTTCGTACAATAACATTCTTATTCACGGTGAAGAAATTTCATAAATAATAATATTTTCAAATAACATAACTGGGTATACAAATATTTCGTCGGTATTTTGAATATTCAGCCCCGAGTTGTACCTATACTAATAGTTGAAGATGATTTGTGATTACACTCAATTTCTGTCCGTCTTTTCTCCTAAAATAAACAAGAAATCCAATATTTCATATTAATGGTGTCCGGGCCGAGGAAGAATGGTGGCCAGGGAGGGGAATTTGTGAGGGCAATTGTTCCACCCTAAACGAGACGTGCGGGTACCTTCTTACTTTGCATTCAATTTGATTGTTGTTTTTTTTTATTAGCCTCTCATTTTTTTATTACGAGTGTTTCTTACCTAGGACACCATTACCTCACAATTTTTTTTATAATTCAGTTTTCTGTATAAATAATTACCGCGAAGAGACAGAAAAATCAAACTTTTTTTAACGGATCTGAGGCGAATTATTAATTTAAATGTTAATAGTGTACATAATTTAATATTATACGGTTTAAGATTTAACCCATCTACTTATTACTTTTTTAGTAACCGTACGTAGAAATTTACTTCTATACTTAACTATAACCGTTCAATAATGTCCTTTCGCAGGGCGCTTGCGTGAAGCGAGAAAAACGTTTTCTCGCTCACACCGCGGTGTAATGCGACAAGTAGAAGGGAGACTGATGGTTTTCTAAATTTCTCTTAGAATCTCCCTATAAAATGCCCCAAAATAGCATAGCTGCTACCAACTGTCAATCATATGCATGCGGAGTTCCGGGATGAACCGTTCGACGGTGCGGTTCTTCTCTCGCGTTAGTATATCCCGTGTTCGTCAAAAGTAAGATATATACTTTGTATCATGTAAGGCAATCCTGTTTCTTGGCCTAACATCTTCTCCACTAGCTGTGCTGTGATGCCTATTGGTTGGCAAAGGTGAGTTTTTATTTTAATTGTCACTTTACAATATCTTTCTTTGCCTATTGTATATTATGTTGGTATCGCGCTAGGTTAGTGTGATACTAACCGCGTGTCATGCTTCCCTCGTGACATTTTAAATATCACTATTATAATAATTTTATCAATTTATTATCAATAATTACTTACATAAAATAATTCATCCAATTTTATTATCACTTCTTTGCAAAGTTTATTGAAATATATGAATTTAAAACAGTTGTTTGGCTACATTATAACTTTTATTTTAAATGCAATTTATATATAAAATTTCATATTTGATAAATAAAAATATTTATTGAGATAGAAGCTTAGTTGTGTCAATCCAGGTAGAAAATATTTTACATAGTAAAAAGGTAAAATAATTTATCCGTAAAAAAATGTATTTTATCTCCGATATTAGAATTTGTTTTTAATGCTTATTATAATTATATCTGATTATTGATATTAATTTTGATTAAATTATGTCTGATAATTGATATTAATTTTGATTTTATTTTACATGACAATATTTTGTAAAAATATTTGAGTTCTCAAAAAGTGAAACTAAACATTTGTCAAAAACTAATGTCAGTGAGCATAATTTGAATCATTCGTTGACAAAATGAACGATGAATTGAGAACTAAAGTATTTTTATTTGCTGATTTGTAAATTGTACATAATGCGAATCCTTTTGAAATCGTAAAATCTGTTTATAAATTTAAGGTTTTAGAATTTTAAACAGCCAACAAATGGGAATAAGTTAACTGTTGTATATTTAGGATACATCTTAACTTTTTTTTTAACGAACAAAAGTAATGTGATATTATGTCGCTTTGCTTTGATAGTTCACTCCATTTGATTTGATAGTGAAACATCACGAATTTGAAAATATCTGAGAAATAAGTATGGGTCGTAGTACAAGAGTTATTTGAGAAAAAAGACTGCGTCCCGTACTGCGAGAATATTGCTTACGGGACCTCAACTTTTTCTTACATTTTTCATATATAACTCCCGTAATACGACCCTATTTGTTTATTTTTCTCTTATTTTGGATCCCTAATATGATCTTCAGGAATTTCGTTCTCCTTGTAATTGACGTCTAATGTCATATTTTTGTATGTCTGAGATAATTTTCTTGTGAGCTGAGACAATCGTTTATTTATTTTTTATTAAACTATTGAATTCACGGTGATTAAATTCCTATATTGTTTTATAAATATATTTCATTCTGAGAGATTCAATTATAATCATAATTAGTCTCTATGTTCGATTGTGGAAATTATCCTAGGGGGCAAGTCTGGTTTGACCGGCGAAATCAAAACCCTAGTGATTACCCATATCATGGATACAATTATTATATGGAGTTCTATAATATCTTTTGATGTCATAGAACTCCATATGATAATTATATCCATAATATGGGTAATCACGTGGGTTTTGATTTCGCCGAATGGACCAGACTTGCCCCCCTGGCTGCTTTAGCAATTATATCTTAGTTTTGAGTTGGAAATGTACCTATATTGTAGTCAAATTTACATCCATGAAGTACCTACATACATGTAGCACTCTAAGTAGGGTGAATTGTCATATAAAGCAAAAAGTATCTACATGACACGTGCGCATACTTATTAAGTACAGTTTTAGGTTGATTCTGTATATTTTTTAATTGTACTTATCCAATTATAATTCTTCATTATATACTATCAAAGCATTTATGTTACATAGAATGTTGAATCAACTCATTTAATAACGATTCCATAGTTATATAATAGGAATATATTATTTAATAAATTTTCCACATTTATACTTGATTTTACAATGGAGTCCATGTTAAAAATCAACGTGCATTAATAAATTTTTGGGTACACTTTGGAATCGACTTGTTTCTTTCAAATGACTTTATTATTTCAGATACATACATGTCATTGTGTATGTATTTATTTTAAAACTTCTAGGTGGTAAATCCGGTCAAACGGTGAGATCAAATCCCTCATGATTACCCATATCACGCATATAATTATCATATTTTTTATTTATTTATTTATTTATCACACCATTAACATAATCGTCATTAAAAATAGATAATTGCTGCCCAACTAGGTATACCTGTTCTAGGGATAGAAGTGTACATATTATAATATTTCACAGGAGACATATTTGAATTTTTAAAAAGTATCTAAACAATACCTATAAACTTAACTATTGTACATAGATTAAAAAATGGATTTGGAGTCATCGTGATATGTATGTATATATGTACATATTGTGTATGTAGGTATCTTATAATTTTTATTTGTTAATTGCACAATTTATCTGAAATAGTATCACTTGGGAACACTGAACTGACTGATATCTCAATATATTATAGAACTTCATATGATAGTTATATCCACGATGTGGGTAATATCTTCAGATATTATTATAGTACTTCATATGATAATTATATCCATGATATGGGTAATTTTGAGGGTTTCGATTTCACCATTTGACCGGACTTGCCTCACTGGTTTCGTTTTAGCTCAGTGCACATTGTTTTTGTTTATTTATTTCTTTTTCAAATGAAACCCTCTGTTTTCGGCTCTTCATTGTTTTGTTCTCATCTTGAAATTTTATATTGTGATGTATGTATGGCTTCGGTCAGATAAGTATTATAATCTCCACTAAATCTCATTTTTGACGAAGTACACAATTTATAATTGTCTAATTCTATGACAAAATTGAAGTTGGCAAGTTTCACGTCTTTCACGATAGTTATAATTAGCTTTCTTTACGCTTTGAAAATTTCTACATATAGGTATATCCAGAATGTATGTAATTTTATATATATTATATATTAAATTTATGGAAAATCAAGTTTATTTTGATAAGATAATCTCATCCAAACCACATGTTGAATAAAATATATAAATAAGGAACACTTTTTTGCACCCCGCGCAATTGGCGAGTTTATTGCCGTATGGCTCAGAGAAGCAATATTTGCGTAGGAAATTAATTTTAAAACAAATTTTTCCTCTGCTGGGAATCGAACCCAGGACGCCCACACAGCAATCGAATGGCTTACCAACTGCGCCACAGCGGTCGGTATGTTAATTCTTACTTTACTTACTTACTTACACAGCCATTTTTGTCCACTGTTGAACGTAGGCCTCCCCCACATATCTCCATATATCTGTCTTGCGCCTTCTGCATCCAATCACCAGACATTCTTTTTATATTATCAGACCATCGCATGGAGGCCTGTCTCTACTTCTTTTATCTTCGTGAGATCTCCATTCCACTACCCTTTTTTTTGTCCACCTCTGGTCTTGCAAAGTGTCCCGCAAAAGACTACTTGAGCTTATCCATTCTTTCCATGACGTCTGTTACTCCTGACATTCTATGTATCTTAATAAAATAATATCTTGTTAATTCAGTACAATAAAATAATATCCTCTTTTTCAAAACAACAGCGAGGCAAATGAATAAAAACACGACTTTTACATATTTTATTGTAATTTGATACCTACTTATTGATTAGCTTGATTGTTATTAAAATTATTGAATAGAATATTCATGCAACTATTAGATACATATAAATCTTAATTCAAACAACAATAATATTTGTGAAGCGTGTGTGTGAATAAAATAGGTCAGATATTTGAATGCGGGTCCACTGGATTTGCTAATTCAGTTCAATAGCCTACCTACCACCAATCAATCCCAAATGGATATGGAAACAACAAAATATGCGCGTTATCATAAATGGAACATGCTGAATTCAAAAATAACCAATGAATGTTTAATTAAATATTTGTTCCAAAATAATTCCATAAAGCCTTGCATTGACTATCGCGGTTATCGCTTTGCTGTCAACGATGTTATGCCTAATATCCCAATCTTGACAAAACAAACTACGGATGAATGATCATAGGTTACATACATACCATCACGTCACGTCCCTAATAGGGTAGGAAAACTAAAACGAGCGCATTACACATTTATCCTTAATTCCATTACATTCATGCTCTTCTATTTTTCAAGTTTTTTTTATGTTCATCATTATCGTCAGTGGCTCCGCAGCCCAGGATGGGTATTGTCATTCTCTATTGCACCCTGTCCATGGCCTTTTCTCTCCAATTCAGCACACCAGCTATCTGAAGGTTCCTCTCGACTCCATCCATCCATCGTGGTTTCGGCCTTCCCACACCTCTTATTCCCTCCGGACGTGTTGTGAGGATTCTTTTCGGTGTCTGGTCATCGTCCATACGACGCAGTGTCCTACCTGATTCTCCACGTACCTTGATCGCAGAGGGGACCAAATATTTTTCTCAAAATATTTCGACCGAAAATTTATCTTATCTTTTTTTTATGTTCTCTTCTTTAAAAATTCCATCATCACATTTTAGGGTGATGACCTCTGGGGGGCAAGTCTGTCCAAACGGCGAAATCAAAACACTCGTGATTACCCATATCATGGATATAATTATCATATGGAGTTCTATGATATCTAAAGATATTTTAGAACTACATATAATAATTATATCTTTGATATGGGTAGTCGGGAGGGAGGGTTTTGATTTCGCCGGTTGGACCAGACTTGCTCCCGTGGTGTTTATTTCAACCATTGTATATTTTTTAACCAATCGTTCTATGTTCATACTTTCAATATGCCCAAACTTCCTCGGAGCATTCAGTTATATTTTTATTTTATTTTGCATTCTCTTTTTATGCCCACATTTTTCATTATATCACGTGTAATGTATAGTTCTATGTATTATTTTTATTTATGTGTATAAAAATATGCATATTTTTATTTATGTGTATAAAAATATGCATATTTTTTTAAATGAATATGTCCTTGTTAAACAAGTACATATACATCTTCCTACATTCCTTAAATTAAGTATACCTAAATGCTAGTGCTATATGAGAACGAAATCGGTCGAGGCAGGATTCGAACTCGCAACCACTGGATCACTAGCCCAGCGGGTTTACCGCTCTGCCATCGACTCATCTAAATAACTATTTATTTATTTGGGATAGAATACAGCAAAATAATATATATTGTCGGCATTCGTGGCTCAGTTGGTTAGATATCTGACTGCTTAGCCAAAGGTCCCGGGTTCGATTCCCGGTGGAGACACAGTTTTTAATATTGTGTTTTCAGTTTGGATCTGTGAGACGATTAATATTGTAAGTCTCCAGAATGTGGCAACTTGTTATTGGGTGCGTGATAAATTAATATTCGACATAGTACATGTTAGTTGCCCGAGAAGCAATCATCTTTTCACAAATTAACATACAAAAATATAAAGCGGAAATAAAAATGTTATCTATTAAAAATGTTATTGCTATTTCCGTACGCCGTGGTACAGTTGGTTAGCCGTTTGGTTTCTGTGCGGGCGTCCTGGGTTCGATCCCCAGCAGAGGAGAAACTTATTTAAATTAATTTCTCACCCTAATATTGCTTCTCTGGACTGGAAACACTGGTTAATTGGAAGAAATTGCCATACACCAATAAACTCGCCACTTTCACAGGGTGCAAGGAAGTGTATATTATTACCTGTGGGATATCTCAGCAGAAGCTGGTGGTTACATCAAGACGCTGGCTATCGCCAAGCATTTTGATTATTTATTGAAGTTCTATTGTGTTATGACTTAGAAACCGTCTGACTATTGAACATGTGTCGAGTATTACTGATTTTTGGAGATGGGTGTATGTGTTTTTATTGATATTAAGTAATTTAAGTGAAGTGTGTAACGATTTTGGGATTATTCCGTTTGAGGATATTATTATTGGTACTATTGTCACTGTGTTTTGGTGCCACATCTCCTTGATCTCGTCGGCAATAGGGATATATGTTTGAATCTTTTCGTTATGTTTCTTCTGTAAATTTTTCTGTGTTGGGTACCGATATGTCTATTAGGTAGGTGGTTTTTGTAGTCTTAACGGTGAGAGTAATGTCTAGTTTGTTACTTAGTATAGTTTTGTCTGTTATAATGTCACGGTTCCAGTATAGTTTAGCGTTTTTGTTATCTAGAACGTTCGTTGGTTTGTATTGGTAGTATGGGGTTGAACTGTCTATTAATTTGTATTAAGTGCTAAATCTTGGTGGATATGTTTTGCCACGTTGTCGTGTCTATTGATGTATTCCTTCTTTGCAGATATTATTATTATTATTAAATAAAATACAATAAAAAAAATTAAAACAAAAAAAGATACAGAGTACATCAAATTAACAATTAAATCAATAAACTAGTATGTAGAGGATTTTAATTGGAGATGAGCTGAAGGTCATATCAGATTAAATTGAGGTCTTCATTAATTACTACATATTATATTAATTTGAGAGGAGCGGATTGCAAAGCCAGTCACGTGGGTGCGCAGAACGCAAATTTGTGTCTTTACTCGGTCGGTATAATATGTATAACGTGCGAATCGCCACCATCCACGGCGAAAAGGTCCAAGAAGTTGGACGGAAACTATAGGTACTTGATATAATATATTATTATTTGAGCAACACATTGACCGATTAGATATAGGTACTGTGCGTTTTTGTCGTTTTGCTATTTATTATTCATTATTACTAACCCCACACTGGAGAAGAGGTTTCTAGAAAACTGCCTTATACAGATTTTCATACGTATAATAATGATAACTGGTATTGCTATATGGAAAGAAGATCATTATGAAATGTTAAATTAATATTATTATAATGATACCGGTTAGTGTCATTAATAAATAATCAGTGCAACAAAAATATTTGTGATTTTAATCTACATATTATGTCATCGTGGGGCTTCACCAAAAATTGTCTAAATATTTCAATTATAATGTATATTTTGTACTAATAATATCAATTTATCTTTTTATCTTGTTTGTAAAAATGATTCCTTATTCATATAGTATTGTAGATTAAGTTATCAATTATATTACAATTTATATACAGTCTTTAAAATCATTTGTAAAAAAACGTATGAAATATTTAAACTATATGCATAAGTAAAATATGAACATAATATTTTATTATACATATTACTAGTGAAACCTGGCAGACCCTGTGCTGGCTGTGTATAATTAAAAATGGCGGTTCTCAACGAAATCTGAAATTTCTCATTATAATTTCCTTTCCTTCATTGCCTCCCGTCCCTTCCATCCCTTCAGACCCTTCCATCCCTTCAGACCCTTCCATCCCTTCTGACCCTTCCATCCCTTCAGACCCTTCCATCCCTTCAGACCCTTCCATACCTTCAGACCCTTCCATCCCTTCAGACCCTCCCATCCCTTCAGACCCTCCCATCCCTTCAGACCCTTTAGAACCAATCGCTCCTTCTGTACCTCCTGTCCCTTTAGTACCTTCCATCTCTTTAGGGACTCCTACCTCCCTTCAGTTCCGCCCATTTTTTTCATCTTTCCAGGAAAAAGTCAAATGGCATTTATGTTCGTATTCCTATGTCGATCATTTTCAAAAATTTCCTTTGTGATATATTAAATAAATAAAAAAAATAGTTTAATAGTCGCTTCTGGAGAGACCACTTCGAACGCATGGACGACAGTAGAATTGTCAAAATTGTAAACACAGACAACAGAAAACTACCTGGGAGACCTGCGAAGATATGTCAGGACAGTTCTCCTCCTCCCAGGACAGTTCTTCTAATAGTTCACAGGTCAAATGATGATACACGATAAAGAGGAAGGAAGAAAATAGTTTGAATCCAGAAACCATCCCGGGTACCTATGTATACGTACGTTCTACAATATTCATTACATAAAGTTTCAGTGCAATCGAATGCGAACGGTTTAGGAGCGCATACTGTATACACAACTTTACAGCCGTACTTGGGTACATACATATTTGAATACTTACTAAAATTGATTTTTAATATTGAGATTGACCATTTTCAAATAAACATTTTTTTCCTTTTTGAAAAATATACATAGAATGCTTAGATTATATATGATACAGATACCTAGTCAGCGCAATGAAAGTATGACAAAAAAACTAACAATGTTCTGAATTTCACTCGCCTGGCGTACACCTACCGATACACACACCTACATAATACGTAGACCAACCGATCTACCGCCTTACACAATGTAAAAAAAAAACTAGTCTCACATTTGAATTCGATATTTGTACTACACGCGGCTTCTGTACCTTATAATTCTATGATAGAATGATTGTAACTACAAACTACCTACTTATGATCTCTTTGCATCGATGTTTGTTTTTTGTTTGTTTTTTGCATCATCTTTGTTCCTCATACGCAGATGTTTTTTATACCTCTGACAATGAATACGAATGTTGATTCAATCTCGTAAAATTTCTCGTATAATTCCTCTCAAATTAATCAATCTTACGACGAGTTTATTAACGAATGGTCTTTCATCTAATCACTCTTCTTTCCCCTTAGCGCTTTTGTCCCGTTTCTATCGGGGTACGCTTTGACCATGATCCTGGAATTGGCGAGTCTGGTTATTACATTGAAGCGACTGCCATCTGACCTTCGTAACCCTTAGAAAGGGGAACCAGACAAATTGGATCATGGCTACACATAGCTAGTGAGATAAATCCGCACAAATCCGAGGTGCGTGCCCCGCCCGGATTCGAACCGTTGACCTCACGCATGTGAGGCGACAACCTTACCGCTGGGCTATCACCGCTCATTTCGGTCTTTCATCTAATCACTGCTCCATTTAAATGTTGCATTCATATTTCTCCTCTTGAGGTGAAAATTTCATTATTTTCAAAGTTTCAAGGTCTCTATATTCACAACAATGATGCATTGTGTATAGTTTTCAAATATAAAAATCAAGGTTACTTGCAAAAATGTATCAATGCCAAAAGGTACATAGATGCATACAATAGGACACCTTTTTTCTACGTTGCGAATTATATACGTAAAGCCAGGTATGGCTAAACACTAAACACATAAATATTTCACCTACCGAACATCATAATATAATAACATAACCTTAGCCAATTCAACCATTGTTCAGAGCACTATATCCGGTCTATTTATGTTCATGCCTATATACCTACACTTCATATTATTTATTTCGGCGTGATTTGCTGGTCTGCCGTGCGTTGTCTGAACAAAACACTTTCATAGCCACATATTTTTTCTTCACGTCGTGTTAATTTTCGTTTAAAACATGTAACCACTTAGGTAAATATATATTTTTTGTGTGTTCCGTGACTTGCGGGTGTATTGATTAATCGTTTTTCTTCGGCGATACCTTCGTCCACATAATATGTCAAGTGTTACGTTAAAAGTAAATATAGACACACTGTTCGATTTTCTAACGAGAGATAGCACCTACTTACCTCCTGTATTTATACATACACGCATTGACACTTAGTTTCTGTGTGGGATAATAGATAACTATCAATTGAACATTACTTCACGTGTGTACATTTTCTATCCAGCGATCTAATATCGGCAAACTTAATCAACTCATTACAGGACGAAACACTTAATTTGTAAATGCCATTATATGTAAATCGTATATTTTTAATCTTCCATATACGCAAACATTGGATTTTTTCCCTGTTGGGAGTCAATGTTTATAAAAAAATGATCTCTCAATAGATGACGTTTCAAAATCTTTCTTCGCTACTTCATAGATGGCGATGGTAAAAACAGTTTATTTTCAAACCATCAGTTTCTCATTATTAAAATATATAGAACTTTAAAAATTGCATTGATATGGGAACTTAATAAAAAAAACATACTTAATTGGTAAACGTTGCGCAAGCTCATAAAGTGATCAAGTAAACCAGGACGTAAGCCCTGTAGGTGCCTTGAGTTACTGGTTCTCCTATAATATTCGAACTTCTCTATTGAGATGTTAGAAGCTATTTTATGTATTGAGTTTATGGTATCTTTTCCAGATACTGCAATACAATACACAGATTACGTAGAAATTATATCCGGTTTTTGAGAAATAATGCGGGCTCCTATTGGTCTTTTGATATCCCATGCCACGTCTGTCATCTTCTTAGTACAGAGCTTACCTGGAATATTTCGCTATTGTATTACATCTCTCAAGATCTCTCTAAACTAAGATATGATACGATACATACATTCAACTTCTGATCGTAATTAAGTTTCCACGTATCGTGTCTGATACTACAGTTTTTCAGGGCTCTTTTGCGGCGTTCATAATCTTTGAATCAATACATTTGCTCTTCACGTTTCTCAACCGACCGTGTGTGTACCGGATTGTATCTGCTTATTATAGCATACCTACTTTATTTATTTTGGGAACTTTTTACTTGTGCCATTACAACTTTACTAATAGTAAAATATTCCTGGGAATACCACAGATACATTTTTACTCCTCACTAACCCAAGGGGATATAGTGGGGGGTTATGATTTCGCAATTTTGAAGTGTATTTTTTTATTGCAGATTATCAACAAGTATCATGCTGAGATTGTATTCTGAAAGTATCATCACAATGTATCTGTGTGTGTGTGTGTGTGTGCTATGTGCTATGTACGGCGTGTTTATTTTACTTTATCGATTATAGACTAAAGTGCTCATTCAAATCTTTTAAAATTTTGCAAATATGTATATCTAATACTCGCTTAGACCCCATTAGATTTTGAACGATATATAAATAGTGGTTCTCAATTTTTTTAACTGTCAAATATTTCAAAGTGACCCCGAGCTCAGGAAAATTAAAATTTGAAATTTTTATTTTCAAATTGGTAAAAAGGCACATCACTTCCATAAAATGACATTGAAGAGTTATCAAGTTTTCGTAATAAAATATTAAATAAAAAATAATTTAACAAACTCATTTCATGAAAATGCTGAAAATTTTCCATCCAAAATTTGAATACTTTATAGAATGACTTGTTAGTGAGGAGTTTAGCGTTGGCCACAACCCACTCGTTTTATAAAGTCATTGAAAAATTTACTCGCAGAACACCAATGGTAAAAATTATTTACAAGACAAAAAGGTCCGTCTTATTTACGATTAACAAAAATAATATACCTAATAAAACTCGGTATTTTGAAGCGATAATTAATATTATAGATATCGTCTATGGGAAAGTAATTAGCTATGTCAATGAACAATCATAAATGATATTAATATAGAATTGATTAAAATTATGATAGCTAGACGTTGTTATATACAATATATAAATTAGAATATTTATTGTAGGAGAACCGGGAAATCAAGGCACCTACAGGGCTTACGACCTGTCATCGGCTGGTTTACGTGATCACTTTATGCGCTTGCGCAACGTTCACCAATTATGCCTTTTAATGAGATATGGTGAACGTTGCGCAAGCGCATAAAGTGATCACGTAAACCAGCCGATGACAGGTCGTAAGCCCTGTAGGTGCCTTGATTTCCCGGTTCTCCTACAATAAATATTCCAACTTCGTCTCTATTGAGATAATTAAAAATCTGTTAAAAAATATCTTTGACTCCCGACAGGGAAAAAAATCCAATGTTTGCGCATATGCAATAATAAAAATATTCGATATAAATTAGCATTAATCGGACGTAGAACGCACACGATGCCCGTTCAATACTTAAAGCGAAGTAGGTACGTTTGAAAATTGTGAATTTGGACTTCCACGTATTAGTAGTAAGGAATAATTAAATGAGATTGAAGACCTTTACTACTAATTGAAAAAAATGAATTGAATACCTACTGTAAAACTATATATATATGGTAGGTTCTTACACAATAATTTCATTTATAAAATTGATTCGCAATACGTGAAGAGAAAACTTGATGAAAACACATGAAAACATGATATAATATTATATAATAGATTAGGTTCAATATCGCTCACTATGTTATGAGCAATTATATTTTTATGATGACGGGGATTTGACACTGCTGTCAATTATACATACATAGATTGTGTGAAAACATTATTCAAGTATGTAATAGTTTTAATATATAGTAATAGGTATAATATTCGTTATATAATAGCCGTTCGGTTTCTGTGCGGGCGTCCTGGGTTCGAATCCCAGCAGATGAGAAATTTATTCAAATTAATTTCTCATGCTAATGTTGCTTCTCTGGGCTGGAAACACTGGTTAGTTGGAAGAAATTTCCATACGGCAATAAACTCACCACTTGCGCAGGATTCAAGGAAGTGTTCATTATTATTATAATTATACGTGATGAGAAAACTTTGAACCCTTTTTATTTAACTTCACCTGTTTGTTTGTAGGTACTGGTATTTTGCAATCGATTTTTAACTATCTTCACGACCAGTGAGAGCTCTGAAATATTCAGAATTTGTATATCACTGATGACAATGGATATTAAAACTGTTTTCAGTTTGATTGATTTAATATTTTGATTAAATTGAATGATTTTGTATTTCTGAACTTTGATTGGTATATACATGTTGTATAATATTCAGACATGATTAGATCGATTTTAGTTTTCTTTTTATGAATTTTGGCGTAGTTAAAGTTCATGGAGATGGAGAGAAAAAAACATATTCTTCTTCTTCTAAGCCATCTCTCCACTGCTGGATGTAGGTCTCCTTCATATATATTTTATTAACTCCAGTAGGCTATGTGCTTGGTAAACCCGAGATACCTGAACTGTCTGCTGCCTATTTCTACTCTCTTCATCTCAGGCAGTGATCCCCAACCTTGCCCCATAACTCCCTCCACATATTTACCCCCACAAACGACTGTGTAGGGTCGCAGTGGTGCGTCTTGCTGGAAGTTGTATGCCTATAAAATGCTGCGTAACGCCATGTTGCATCCCATCAGCAACACTACCGGTAAGTTCTTCTCTCCTGGGGAGGGCGCCGGCGAAACTCTGACGCCATAAAACGAGAGAATACCAGCTAGAAGTCGAAGGAAATCCTCGACAGAAAAACCCTGGTCCTCCTGGCAGGGAGTTGGGCGTTGAGCTATCAACCCAAACTCACCAAAAACACCAACCGTTACGAAACCTACGAGAAAAGAAGTCGGACTTATAGCCGATCCAGCAAGATTTAAGGAAATACCATTAGGAACCTGGAACACACTTTCAATTTATCATACAGAAGCGCTCAGCTTACTTTTCGAACAACTTAAGAAGTACAGAAATACAAGAGATTAGATGGAATGGAAAACGAGTAATAGAGAAACGAGACTGCAAAATTCTATGTAGCTGCCACCCAAGAGAACATCACATGGGAATCATGAGTCTACGCGTTAAAGGAAAGTTCTTAATTTATAGTCTCACAAGTCTTCACGCCCCAATAGAAGACAAGTTAGTCGATAAGAACGATGAATTTTATGATATCTTGAATTTACATATAACGGCTGTCCAAAGCATGACATCAAAATAATACTGGAAGACCTTAATGCAAAGGTTGGCAGAGAAGCTATATACAAGCCAACAATCGGAAGATACAGCCCCCATAGTACTACCGACGACAACGGTATACGTCTGGTGAGCTTCGCTCAATTTGATCATATGAAGTACTTACTTTCCAAGAAAAGATATCCATAAATACACATGGGTATCATCAGATGGCCAAACAAGGAACCAAATAGTCCATATTTTTATTGATGGAAGGCATAAATCAGTTATTACTTATTACAAAAAATGTTCGGACATATAGAGAAGCAAATATCGGCTGAGACCACCTTTTAGTATGCGCACAAATTAGAGCAAGAGTGTCAAATGCGAATAGGACGCGAGGCACTAACAAAAACAAGTTTGACACTGAAAAACTGAAGGTAAAACCATACATCATAAGATATTAACACTTATTGGGAGTCCTTCAATTACAGCAGAAGAATCTGAAGCATTTGGACAGCTACCTATGACTAAATACCTACGCCCAGAGCTACACCAACCTACATACGCCCAGAGCTCAATGGCTTAACGAAGGTTGCCAACAAATAACTAATAAAAAGAACATCGCCTACCAGAGAATGATATAACGGTGCGGTACAAGAGGTTCAGTTGAGCAATATAAATATCTGTGACGAGAGGAAAACAAGCTCCATAGAAAGCAGAAGCGAGATTATATGAAACGTGAAACTACTCAAATCCAGGAAAGCTATACCAAAAATGAAATTCGTCAATTTTACAGAAGGTCAATGATATGAGAAAGGAGTTTAAACTACGCCTCACTATGTGCAAAGATAAATCGCGCATAGTACTTACTGATAAGTCAAGCTTTCTCTACCGCTGGACAAAGCATTTTGACGAGTTGCTGAACCTTCACAACGTGACAAACTCGCATTCACCAGTGTTGACACAATAACAACTGATCCTGATTATAACACCAATCAATGATCAAAAACCATATACACCCACAGAAATACAAATAGACATCAAGAGCCTGAAACACAACAAGTCCCCTGGCAGTGACAACATACAAAGAGAATTGATAAAGTGTGTTGGTGCTGTAATAGAACAAAATTTAAAAAAATATAGGTGTACGCAATGCCTTTGACAAAAAAAAAAACTCAATAAAATTCAAAATTGAATAGTATTCATTCCAAATATTCTTTTTAATGAATTACGGTCGAATTTTGACCACTGGGCGGTCACTAGTATGGAATAAAACGGACAGTAGGAAACAGGAAAGTAAGGACAACAGTATAACATTATGTACCTACCTACATTTTATGGTACAAGTTGCAACAATATTTTAATACCCTCATAGGTTTGAGCTGTACAAACTGAATATAGTGAAGATACCTACTCTTACTTATTTACCTTTTAAAAATGGCTGAAATTTTAAATGAATTTAATACAAATGCGACTGGTAATGCTTGGAATTGTTATAGTTGTCGTGCGGATACTGGTGGCTTCTTTTTTTAATTTGTAACTTTTTTTTTCTCCCTTGCTAAATATTTTTACCTAATTAATTGTAACTACTAAAAAGAGCCTTAAAAAGGTTTATAACATAATTTGTAATTTTATATACCGTTGTTAATACTATTATAAACTGTTGGTTCTCTAAATCAATAAAATAAAAAATTTCATGAAATTATTTTCATATCATTGTACCTATATAATAGTTATTTGATTATAGTTCTTGAGTAGGTACCTCGTTTGCTATTTATACGACACCCTCAACACTTATTCTTATTTCCACGATCTCTGCAAATGTTTTATCGTACTTTTAAATAACAAAGAAAACGGTTCTCACTTAACGTTTCTTCAGTTCTAATCCTACTTTCTGTTATTACCATTATACGGCGCGGCGAGTAATTCGCAAATCTTTTTAAATCATGTATTTTCTCTCTGCTACGCTGGGTGTCTGACGTGGTTGAAAGCTTTAGAGATTAAAGTTTTAAGCTTTCGTAATCCATCTTTTGACGCTACTCTTTTATCTACACAATCGACCAGAGAACCAATTTATTATTCTCGTATTTTAATTAAGATATTCATTGTTACTCTTAAGAAACTTCCTTTTTGATACCCTGGTCTCTGTCTAACGCCTATTTGCGACCGTTTTGATTAATTTATATACGAAGCAAATTCACATATTATTTTACTTATTTTTCCCAGATATCGAACCACTGCATTTAAGAGGATATAGTACCATTATAGGCTATACGGTATATTTTGAAAATAATTTCCCCAGTACCCTCAAAAGATACGTCTTTGAAATAAAGAACACTTTATATATATATACATTTTTATTCTATTGCATGATTTTTATGAAATATGAATTTGTTTAATACTTTTCTTGTAATATTAGTTTTAGTTAATTTTTTATTGTAAGTAACTAAAAAACTATAATGCCTATGAAGTACATTTTTACTTCAATCGAAAGAGAATATGAAAATCTACCGGCTGAGTTTTTTTCGTATTATAATATTTTAATAATTTATCTTGCAATTTTAAACAAATCTACATTTTACCTATTCTTCACGAAAAAATGTTGTATATCACATATTAGGTTACTTTTTATACATTATTATATTAGGTAATCCGATCCCGCAAAACCGGGATCCCGCATGAATTTCACGGGATTATTAATGCGGGATTCGTTATGACTATACTTGCGTGATCTGTATTAAATTCGTGAATGAAAGCAGAATATGATGTTTCTCATTATTACTTATATTTCAATTTCAGTTTAATTTTATTGAATCTTATTTCATTTTCTTTGCAACTGACAAAGCATTTTGTTTTGTGATACTTAAATAGTTTGTTATCCCGCGGATCCGCGGTATCGATGACTTCAAGCTTTGGTGCGGGCTTGGATTCCCTATTCCCCACTGTGTACATCTGAGAAAATCACCTTTTTGTTGTAAAATAACAATTTCAATAATATTTTGTAAGATTTACTTATATTAGTTTTATAAAGATAAGAATTGGAATTCGCTTGATGCTTCAAGCAACCAGCTATGTATAATTGTATCTCTATTTAGACAGTACGGGTTTTGACGGGCAGGCAAGAGTTGTTTTCCAATATGGATATGAATGAAGAGCATGACTAAGAAGAAAAAAATGTAAGCTTCATTGCAGATTTTCGTATCTTATAAATACTTTTACTCTATATTTTGATAATTTATAAACAATATTTTTTTGTTGAACCAAATTATCATGAATATTTAGACCAGCAATTATTGTGTGGTGACATTCATTCCAAATGCTAACATTAAAATCAATGGTAAATGTATTTTAATTTGATTTTATATACCTACGGATATGAATAATTTAGATAGTGGATCATTTCCTTATTATTAACGTTTTTATTGAAAAATAAATCAAAGAAATGCGGATGTTGCTCTAGGAATGTTGACAATACAACACGAACTAATACAAAAAGTAATAAAAAAATTGGAATGTGGATAAGTATGTAGGTGTATAGGGTAACTTTATTGGGTAGCGTTTTTTATAATTGATTTGCAATGAAGTGAAAAATTACAAATTGAACATCATTTTGGCGAAAATTATCGAGAAAAATAAGGTATGTGAGCACTGGGAAAGCTCACAAGGGTGTGGAAGGACAGGACCGTCACAAAAAACACGAAGGCTAGACTCATCAGGGCTCTGATATTCTCGATGTTCCTGTATGGTGTGGAAACGTGGACACTGAGGGAGTCAGAGCGAAAGAAGATCGATGCCTTCGAAATGTGGTGCTGTAGGCGAATGTTGCGCATCCCATGGACAGCCAGAACAACGAATGTGTCAATTCTGGACGACCTAAAAATCGAGGTTCGTCTGTCGACGATACGTTACAGACGTATCCTTCAATTCTTTGGACACATATCCTTCAATAGATGGCGTTGTGTACAAATCTATTGGTATCTGCATTATACGTATCAAGAGAACATATCACACTCAAATATACGAAAAAAGATAAAATACAATTAGTGAGGTCTAAAATGCGGTCATAATTCGGAGTATAACATATAGTGTGTGTATGTGTGTGTGTGTCCCCTGTTATAACTTCTGATCCGTCCAATGCACAGAGGCTAAAATTTCAGAAAATATAGATAGTTATAGGTCTATAAAACTTTTATTCTCAGAATTTTCGTTTGAGTCAGGGGTTATCAACTATTGAATGTTTACTTTATTTTTCCATATATCTCAAAAACCATAAAAGCTAGAATGCTGAAAAATTATATTAATATAGACAAATACAAAATCTCAAAAATTTGAACATTGTAGCAGTACATCTCAAAATTTTTTGTAACAATTTTAATAAAAATCAGAGAGATCCAAGCGCTATAATATTTACAAATAAGCATAAATGCTTGTGCTATAGGTGAACGAAATCGGTCGAGGCAGGATTCGAACTTGCGACCACTGGATTGCTAGCCCAGCGTGCTAACCGCTCTGTCATCGACCCATCTACATCCAAGCATCTACACCTTTACATCCATACATCTTTTCATACATGCTCGTCGATTGTATCATTCACATGGTCAATGGTCATGCCATTTCTTTTTTTGGGGCGACCCCTGCTATTCGCTCCATACATACAAATACAGATTATATTGAAATAATGTTAAATAATAGAAGAAGAATGTTAAATGATGTCAATGTTGAAGTGCAACGAATGATCCATATATCTATATGGAGGTAAAACCTGGACCATAAAGTTCAATATGCTTTGCCGTCTAGAGGCTATTGAAATGTGGCTGCATCGCTGCATGCTGAAAATTTCCTGGGTAAATAAAGTATCAAATATGGAGGTACTCGGGAGAGCAAATGTCAAGCGCGAGCTGGGTGACACAATAAAGCGACGAAAAATATCATATTTGGGTCACATTTTGCGAGGTGAAAAGTAAAGGCTGCTCCAAGTGATTATGAAGGGCTGCAATAGAGGGACGCCTCAAAATAGGAAGACGTCAGATGTCATGAGTGAGTGGACCGGCATCAGTGACGTCGGCGAATTGCTCCGTACGGCGGCGGATAGAGATGTCTTCTCAACGGTGATCGGGGGACCTGATATGACACGAAGAAGAAGAAGATGTTAATTTTACCTGCAATTTTATCCCTAAAGAGGATGCACACTAGTAAACACAACCACTCACAGGTGCCAGACTTACCTTTTTCATACCTATATTTAAAAAGAAAGAAAATATCAAAAAAATGATTGATCGAAAACGTTGCTATCTCTCGGACTATGTGCTATACTAGCTTGTTCATACCTATAGTTTGTATAGGTACCTAAAGCTATTGATTCGTCCTTGTTCATTTCATTCATTTATATGTCATATTTTGTATTGAAAACATCTTTTGTAAAACGTCTTAGAAAAAAACCTAAGTGATAGGAAAAGCACTGAAAATCTTCGATTTTTTGTACTAGGTATCACCCATTGTACCTATATTGTGTCTGAGCAGTCTGATAAATCGATACGAATGTAGAGAACAGTTCCGTACGGAGGCGAAGAAAATTAGTATCGCCAATTTGATCGCTTACCTTCAATAGAAGATGTCGAGCCTCAATGGCGCGCATTAAATCACATTTCAAATGTCGTTCAGGGAATGTCAAATACAGACATCAATATTTTATTTCGATGTTCAGAGTCCTGCAACGAGGCTGAACGCATGATCTATATACTTATAATATAATTCATATAGTAATATCCGATTTTGTAGGCGATAAAATATTATATTGATTCTCCTAAAGAGGCTATAGAAAGCTAAATAGTTTATTTTGAAAATCTTTTCCCCAGTACCCTTAAAAGATACGTCTTTGAAATAAAGAAATGTTTGTATTAACATATTTATTCTTACATGAGATTTTGAAATTTGAATTTGTTTAATGCTTTTCTTGTTAAATTAGTTTTAGTACATAAAACTCTTTTTTAATTTTTTATTGTACCTACGTAATTAAAAAAACTACAAGACCTATTAAGTAAATTTTTATTTCTTCGAAAGTTATATTAAAAGCTACCGGCTGAGTTTTTTATTATTATAATACTTTAATTAGGTCGGCCTTCGTGGCTCAGTTGGTTGGGTATCTGACTGCTGATCCAAAGGTCCCGGGTTCGATTCCCGGTGGAGACACAGTTTTTAATTGTGTTTTCAGTCTGGTCCTGTGAGACGATAAATATCTTAAGTCTCCAGAATGTGGCAACTTGTTATTGGGTGCATGTTAAATTAACATTTGACATAGTGCCTGTTAGCTGCCCGAGAATCAATACAAAATAATTACTATTCTTGCTATTTAAAAAAAACTCTATATTTTACCTTTTCTTCACTAAAAAACATCGTATGTCACAGATTTAGTGTGTTTCATGCATTAGAAGGTAATTTAGTATGCATTTTTGTGTACATCCAGGATAAACAAGGGCCATAAGTACATAAATAAAGATAGATAAATAAGAAATTGTTGGTATATCGTTTGGCTTCTGCGTGGACGTTCCAGGTTCGCAATCCTCCTTCTCTGGACAGGAAATATTGGTTAGTTAGAAGATATTCCCATTTGACAATAAACTCGCTTCTTCTTCTTCTTGTGTCGTTCCTAACGGAGGATGGCGACCATTAAACCAAACTAATTCCGATCCTGCACCAACCTAATTAGTGACGCCGCATCTAGAATCCCGAAACTCCTTTATATTAATAACAAGCTGAGAAGCATCGCTACGCTCAGCTTCTAAGCCAAACCGCTTACCAACTGCACTACGGCGGTCAGTACAGGGGGGCTACTCATGACACGTTCTTAATACATTCTTAGCTTGAATTAATCTTAAAACTGTATAAATCAGCACTCGATTATAATCCAATCTAAATATTTCTCTACATTTAATAACGGAAATTTGTTGATATCAACGTTTAGTATGAAATTTTTAATATTTTTTGTATAAATTGATATTCTTATTCTATTAATTTAACCTCAAAGATTGCTATAATCTGAAGCTGATCTTAATTTTACTTTTATCAACTTCATGACTAGCCCTGCTGTTAAACATTTTTTTTTTGAAAATTCGAAGATGGATGTCGAAAACGCAACCTTGTAATATTATAAGAATGTAATATTATATTTTTTTTGCTCTACTATATAATGACATAGGCGGATTTAAAACCAATGCGACACAAGGCCGACTGACATGAATATAGCCCTGCACAAATATGCGCAAATCCAGAACGACAATCTTACGAGGTCTACTTTATTTATATGCAGATTATTCTAATATCTAGGACGATAGTAGAATAATTAAAAAAATATATATATTTTTACCCTGGGTAGGAAACACGAAGAAATTGCAACACGGTAAGAAACTCCCCACTTACGCAGGGTGCAAGGAAGTGTTCATTATTATTATTATTATTAAACTTTGTATAGTACCTCAGTACCTGAAGTTTTTTTTAGCTATCTATATATATAAAAATGGATGTACGTATATTTGTTTGTTTGTATGTTCGCGATGAACTCCTAAAGCAACCATCAGATTGCGATGAAACTTTGGGAATTTGTTCAGCTCATTCAGGAGAAGGTTTATGCATTATAATTTATTTATTTATTTATTCGATATCTCAAAAAAAAAAATAGTTTTGTATTGAAGTGAAACTTAGTGGGTTTGTTCAGCGCGCACAAGTGAAGTTTTATGAATTATATTTATTTATTTATTTAATATCTTACACAAGATTTTAAAAATTATTATCTTTTTGGGATTGTCATTTAATATTAGGGATTCCATTAGCGCATATAAGAAAGTGTATTTGAAGTTAAATTGAACTATTTTTCTTATCTACGAAAAATTATTGAAAAATTATCTATTTGTTATTGCAAGAAAATTTTAAATAAAAAAAATAACAAATATATAAATACTGAAATATTATAAAAAATACCATATA
Organism: Molanna angustata; assembly: GCA_963576475.1. NCBI lineage: Eukaryota > Metazoa > Arthropoda > Insecta > Trichoptera > Molannidae > Molanna > Molanna angustata. The sequence continues at coordinate 31,989,383 of OY754966.1, forward strand.
AATAAATAAATAATGTTCGAATAAGTAAATAAATGAATAAAGAAATAAATAAGTGAATAAATACATGAATCAAAAAAAAAACCTATATATAAAAATGGTATATTATATAAAACTGGTATTATGGCTAAGGTTCAAGTATATTTGTTTGCATAATTAAATATAATTATAAATGAATGAATGAATAGGGACGGAAGGGACTATAGGAATTAAAGGGAAAAAATACGGAATTAAAATTAGCGAATCTAGATAAGAATGTTAAATAATAAAAATGAAACATACCGATGAAGAATTTTTATAATATATTTGGAAGTAAATAATTAAACATGCAGGACAACGTCTGCCGGGTTTTACTAGTTTTACATAAAATCCGTCCAGAGAATCTCATTCATATTTATAACATAAATGATCTTGAAGGATAGAAATGTAAGCATAATAAAAATCGTATATGAGACGATGCATGGACGTAAATGTATGTCAAGAGAGAAGAGTATCTGGCGTTCGGTTCCGTCCGCCTACCCCAAATAAGTATACGGCGTGATGGTATGGGGATGTACCGTTTACCTTTTTGAACAATTTAGTGTGTCTTTTTCATCGCGTTTAAAAGGTGTGTCTGAATTAACTTAATTTGTAAAGCAAGAAACACCGTTACATCAACATATATTATGTACACACATCACAGAAAGCCCGAACAGACTAAATGGGACAGGAGCTTGTTTGATTGAACTTTTCATTAAGATGAAAGCGGGAAATTCACCCGGTCTGTTGACTTTGTTCAATATCAAACTCTAGAATACCTATTTCCCATAGCTATCTATATTGATTATTTTCTTAGCTTCTCTGATAAAAACTGTAAAGAAATTTAATCATATTTCTTGATTCATTTACACTATATCTGATCACGACATTTAATGATTTTGAAAGATGGGAAAATATAACGGATGAAGAAACACATTTTATATTTTTCATCTCAATAGAAAAGAGGAAGGTATATACTTCCTCTTATTAGATACATACCTATGTACATATGTAGTTTGCTTGGTTGCTAATACAATTTGTATTGTACCTACATATATTAACTGCTCACTATCTCAAGGGCATATAGTGTGCAGTTATGATTTCGTAATTTTTAAGGATATTTTTTTATTGCAGATTATTAGCTAGTATCATTATGAGATTGTATTCTGAAAGTTTCATCACAATGTATCTGTGTGTGTGCTATGTACGGATTGTTTATTTTACATTATGGATTGTAGACTAATAATACTCGCTTAGACCCCATTAGATTTTGAAGGATATCTGAATAGTGCTTCTCAATTTTTTTGCCTCAACTGTCAAATATTTCAAAGTGACCCCAAAGCTCAGGCAACATTAAATTGGATTTTTTTATTTTCAAATAGGTAAAAAGCCACTTCACTTTCATAAAATGGCATTGAAGAATTATCAAGTTTTCATAATAAAATATTTCATAATAACAAACTCATTTCATAAAAATGTTGAAAATTTCCATACAAAATTTGAATAGGTACTCTGTGGAGTGACTTGGTAGTGAGCAGTATAGCGTTGGCCGCAACCCACTCGTTTTTTTGTGATTACAATATGATATTGGAAATATGTGCACATGATAGAAAACATATATATTATTTTAGAGAAGCTTATCAGAAGTAACAGTAGAACTAATATAAAACAAATTGTTATAAAACAAATTGTTATTCTGTTCACCCCTGAGCGTAGCGAACTTTTGAAATGTGTCAAATTTTCATTATTAATACCTTTCACAAAGTATATAATCTGTCCATATATTTACTGTATCAATATTCAGTCAAATTGTTTTAATTACAGCGTATTGTTCTTAACAACATATAACACTAATTGAAGTGTCCAGAGCGAGTTGATAACAAAACTTATCTATATTATTAAAAGTGCAGAAGAAATCTACATCTCGCTTTCCACTTCTCTCTATCTTTCACAGCCCTCTTCAACTCAACATATGTGGCGCAGTTCATGTCCTCGCACACCTGGGCCAAATTCTCTCGTCGGGGGAGCCCCCTGTGGTTTGTCCCCTCAACCATTCCCTCTATTAGATCATGTAGGAGACCCTCGTGTCGCAAGATGTGACCAATCCAGCAAGCACGTCTCTCGGAGATGGTTTTGAGTAGGTGCCTGCCTTCTTCAACTCTGTTGAGAACCTCGGCATTCGTGATGTGGTTCCTCCAGGAAATTCCCAGTATTCTTCTGTAACTCCACATCTCGAAAGCATCTAGCCAATTTCTGTCTCTTTCGGTAAGACACCATGTCTCACAGCCATACATCGGTATGCTCCACACAAATGTTGACGAGGCGATGAATGTGTGCCAGGATAGAAAGATATGGCGTTCGGTTCTCTCTGCCTACCCCGTAAGGGACATGGCGTGATGGTATGTATGTATATTGTATTTTTTTCCAGTCGGGAGTCAATGATATTTTATGACAAAATTTTAACATCTATTGAGATATTGACAATGCTTTCGCACAGATGTCAATTCTGGCGCGGTTTAGGGATGACAATCGATGACAGGTCGTAAACCCTGTAGGTGCCTTGTGTTCTTTGATCTCCTATAATATTCCAACTTCGTCTATTTGAGATGTTAATCATTTGTTATAAGATATTTGTTATAACTTAAATAACGTTTAAACGTACGCACTTTTTAACGTACGTGATAGTTACCATTGATAACATGTATTTTCATAGTGCATTAGGCGGTTTTAATATATGTTTTCCGTATATTTAGCGTTATATTCCTTCAATGTTTAAGCAAAAAATCTTCTGGTGTTGGGTTTCGTTCATGTACGGGCAGTATTTAATTTAAATAAAGTAAAGTAAAAAATGTACGATAGTTGAAAAAAAAAACACTTCTGAAATATTATTTCAAAAATAATATATTAATATTTACGGTTTGAAAAGTAAAAACTCGGACATGAATTTCACACACATTTTAAAATCATCCCCTGGAGTGACATATCTGAATATTATGGTGTCTATTGTATCGCTTCAATGTAGGTACCTACTATTTTAAATACCATGTTTCGAGAATATTCGCTATTCCTGTAGGTTTTTTTACCGCTCCACTTCAATTTATTTATATCAATTTATTATTTATTTTTATGTACGTTGGAATTTAGTTAGGCTCCGATGGTGCTTTTGAAATTGATTCAAAATCCCGGGATCGGTAATTTTAAAAATCATTTCTGTGTTTCGTGAAGAGGAGTGAAAAGGGCTTTTATTCACATAAAAGCGAATCTCTCTCCATTTTATTTATTCTCGTTCGTTTAGTTCTAACAGTAGCTCAATCATTTTTATTCAATACTACACAGTATCAACTCATTTTATATCTTTTTTGTTGTTTTTTTATTTTTGAGGATGGATTTAACAGATCAATTGGCTTTCTCACTTACTTCTAAATACACAATAATTTTAAACGAATGGATTGTGGCCAACGCTATTTAAATTTTGCGTGGAAATTTTTCAGCATTTTCATAAAAAAAATTTTTTTTAATTTTTGATTTAAATATTTTACTATCGAAACTTTATAATCCTTCAATGCCATTTTATGAAAGTGATGTCCCTTAATAGTAATTTGAATATAAAATATGAAATTTTATGTTGCTGAGTATGGCGTAAAAAAAAAAAAATACAGACATTTTTGAGTGAAAATTAATAACCCCTTTACATAAATATTACATAAAGTACATAAATTTCATAAATAAAAAAAATACTAAATTAGTTATAATTATTATTTTTTACGTAGACTGTTCATCGACACTAAACAGATGCAAATTATATTTTCACTACTATGTAAGAATGGTAAAATCCAGGTTAATTAGATTAGGGAGTAAACGTACGTATTGTTGAAGTTTGAAGAACATTCAATATACAATAAGTCTCACATCAAAACATGAATAGTAGCAATATGGTATCATAAGCTGATCCAGAGCGCCAAGAATAGATTAATATCGGTTTGGGTAAACAGTGTATAATAGCGTTTGTATTCTGGCCAAATTCTTCGTGGTATAACATCTAACAAAGAATTATCGAGATGAATTTAGATTTTGTTGGTGCATTATACCTACCTAAGGATTTTTACCATCACTCTCTCGTATCCCGTACGCTTAAATCATAATTCGTCGTTTGCTCGGTATGATAACTTGATGATGGGCACGATAATTTCAGGTAGGTAACGTACATAAAATAACCGAAAGCATTCTTTCCTTGGAAGGTAGGCTAGACCAGCTAACCCTATTTATTATTTTTCAACCAGGAATGATCAATTTTTTATGACCGGTTCTTCAGGACGTTTTACAACTTAGTCTCTATTCAGCGAGCGCGGAAAAGCATCGTAACGATGTTCGAGGAGAAAGTAAGAGCAGATATACGTTGGTGATTTTTTGGAATTTACGTAAATCGAACGATTAGTCAAGTTGATGATTATTTATTTATCTTTCTGTACATAATATTTCCTATTCTGATTCGTTTCAGAGTAAGAAAACGTTTATAAGCAACGGGCGACCAAGTTTAAAAGGAATTTAGCCTCTCGGTGTGAGGCGGAGTCCCGTATAAATTCAGTCAACTTTTAGACACTTCTCATATACTAAAATTCAGATGGATAAATTTTGACGAATCAGAATAGGGCATAATATAAACAAATATATATTGTACATTGGTGGCCTTATTGCCATTGAGCAATTTCCAACCAACCTAATTAATTTTAGGTTGTATCGCTCACAAAAAAAATGATTAAATTCAAGCATCTCAGAAAAAGATATGTACCTATGCGTACATGGTTTTTGGGGGTTTACTTTTAAAATACCCGCATCATACTTATCAATTCAGAAATGAACTTCAACCTTATATGATATTTATTACATGTTTGTATTATTTTTCGTGCTAAATATATTATAAGTTGTATTTTGTGCGTAATAAAATGGTTTTGGTGCTTTCTGGAGTGTAGTGATAAAAAATTTAACAGATTTTAGAAGGTAAAAAATATACTTAATTCATGACCGGGTAGTTTTAGGAAATACTTCCTGTTGATAAATTATAACGAACAAATAATTACCTGTATAGATTAGCGTAGGTACTTAGATTAAGTAAAAAATCATTTTAAAATTCAAAAACAAGTCCTTGAGTGGAAATCGGAAAAGGTAACTATTCATATTAAATTCATACTTAGCTACTCGATGTATATGATAAATTAAAAAAAAATTAAATAATTAATGAATTAATTATTTTTTTAAGAATAAATATTCATACCCTACCGGGATTTCTTATAACTTATCTCGTACATCTCTAGAAGTTTGTCTTTTTTATAAAATAAATAACTATATATCATCATCAAAAGTCTGAATCCTGCGGATTGGTTTGCAGAAGAAGCTACATCTCGCTTTCCACTTCTCTCTATCCTCTGCAGCCCTCTTCAGGTCAACATATGTGGCGCAGTTCATGTCCTCGCACACCTGGGCCAAATACTCTCGTCGGGGGCGCCCCCCTGTGGTTTGTCCCCTCAACCATTCCCTCTATTAGATCATGTAGGAGACCCTCGTGGCGCAAGATCCAGCGAGCACGTCTCTCGGAGATGGTTTTGTTTCGTGATAAATAACTTTATATTATCACGTGTTATATTATATTTATGCCTTTGGGCCAATGTCTCCGTTCTTGCTTTTTAATTTCTTGAAAAAGTTGACCTCTGATTCTCGATATGAAGCCCCAATTAGTATAGTTTCCGTAAAATACACATTTACAGCAACAGAATAGAAAGCATTCAGCACAAATTTTAAAAACAAGTTGAGTTTTTGAAACAATATTTCATTTTCTTCTTTTTGTTTAAGGCAATTCACCCTGTAAAGAGTGCTATGTGCCAATTAATATTTAATTTAATAATTACCGTGAATCTGAATCATACCATCAGATACAAACATTACATTCCCGAAGATTAATGCTAGACACAAATATCTTATACAAAATAGTAAACAATTTATCCGATTCTTCATACTTACATGCACTAATATAACCCTTAATTGCTCCCAGCGTCACACTCGATCAAACGGTCTGTTTTTTTGTAAATTGTCCACGAAACAAATTCATAAAAAACACATCCGTGAATCGCTCAACAAATTACTACAACAAATTAAGTCCAGGGGAGGTTGTTGTTGGTGTAATTGATTAAGGCGTAAATTGAAAAATCTTCGAGGTTATACCTATTCCCTCTTCCCTCTCCCTTCCTGTTCAATAGGGGTTTGTACATTTGTAAACCTAGTTACTTATTGGATTGTAAACTTAGCTACTTATTGGGAAATTTACTGGTTTCATTTATATTATGCATTGTGTTTTATGTTTTACAACTGTTTGTTCCTAAAATAAAGTAAAACTTCTTGTGCCTTTTAGATGTCGACTGGTACAGTTTGCATTTATACCGACCAAGCATACACAAATTTGCGCTCTGCGCACCCACGTTACTGGCTCAAGTTTTTTTCCATTAACTATATGCAGAGATGTCTAAAATTTTATTTTGTTTCTGTATCCGAGAAACCCTCCCAAATAAGCGACGAATAACCTTAAGTGAAAATTGTGTATCAAACTGTGGTTTTAGGAGATTTTTTTGTGATTGTTGGGATTTCAGTAACTCGCGTTTTGTTTTTAAGAATGTTATACAATTTAAAAATTGACTTCATGGCTGATCATAATATTTCTAAATGTTATTTTGAGTCCAAAAACGTCCCTCTATTGTTCTTTCTCTGAAACCATCGCATCGTTCAATTTTTTTTGTTACATAGATATTCTTTATTAAATATAGATTTGTCAACGTATTTATTAAAGACTTCATTATACATTAATAGGAAGGTAGATTTACATCAATAATTCAAAAAAGAATTATTGTCTTTAAAAAATGGATGTATTTTTAGAATAATCATTCTTTGATATTTAAATTCACAGCTACAGTCCGAATGTGTTAATAATAAATTAAATGGGCTTCCCTTCTTAATTTTTATTGCGTGATGGCACGTATGAAATCGACTCGTGTGCCTTTTATGTACTCTCTAATTGCTTGTCCTGTAAAACACTACATTCTATTAGCACACGTCTTCTAGCATTTATTTATATTTTAGTGGCATACATGTTAAATTTTGAGTTGTTTATGTTCTTTTTGTAATGAATATTGAAAAGGATCAAATATCACGTTGACACAACTGCTTGCATAGCTCATTAGTGCGCAGAAAGTATTATTATACATACATAGATACATAGAACTTCCCTTTATGAATAAAACCAAGTATGTGTCAGCGTACATTTATAGGCACAAAAAACAAATTATATTGAAATAATGGTAAAAAAGATGCGCACTTTTTTCATACCTATATTCAATAAGAAAGAGAATATAAAAAAACAGCTATTAAAAACTGAATCATCGAAAACGTTGCTATCTCTCAGGCTATAGGTAGGTAGTAGGTATATGTCTTCACAATAATTAGTCGAGTAGGTATTATGTGTAAGAATATAGGGTATGTTTAATTGGATTTTTTATTTAAACACTAGCGTTTCTATCAAATGCATGGTTTTGTAAAGTTATATCTTTCAGTTCAAAACAATAAGTAATACCCACGCATATTATACTGTAAATTTTGTTTGCAAATGACATTATGTTTGACAGAAGAACCAATATTGTGTTGAATAGTTGTCTTGTATATTATTAACTAAAGTCCAATCCAGTCAACGTATTGTTTGTTGGTTCCAATGTTGAATATGAAGTTTATAAACCTGTTTAAAGTTCAAAAGGTTTATTATTGATACACTTATATATTATGAATAATATTTATTCACTCAATTATGAATTAAATATCAGATAGAATGATGTTTTACTGTCAAATTTTGGAGATTATGAAAAAAAACATTCAAATAATTCGCATTATGTACATATTTATCGATGACATGCTCTCAATTATCAACTTATATTACATTATTTTGACTCATTTTATGAAATTATTTTATTTTGTAATGTTTCTTACTATTTAACTATTGTTTTTTATTTTATTTTATTTCATTTTACAGAGTACAAACAGTCAAATTCATATAATATATACAAAAAAATGAAATTGTTTAGACATTGACTCGTTAAAATTGCTGTAAAGATTGTATTTTGTAAAATTAGGGCATATAAAAATGTAAATTTGTTTACCTCTCTATAGATCGACGATTAACGATGGCAACAATAGACGGTCGTCCTACACAATATGGAGTAACATTGCGCCAGCTGAGAGAGTTGATGGAACACCGAGGACAGGATGGCCTCGCAAGATTGAAGACTCTTGGTGGAGTTCAGGAGATATGCAAGAAACTTTATTCATCTGCAACCCTCGGCCTCTCTGGTTCTCAAGCGGATTTCGATCACCGACGGGAAACTTTTGGCTCGAACACAATTCCACCTAAACCACCAAAAACCTTCTTACAACTAGTATGGGAAGCTTTGCAGGATATTACTTTGATCATTTTAGAGATAGCTTCAATAATATCACTAGGTTTAGCATTTTATCAGCCAGCGGATGAGAATTCATTGCTTGATGACGAAGAAGCTCACCATGGATGGATTGAGGGTGCTGCTATACTTGTTTCTGTTATTGTAGTTGTTATTGTAACGGCATGCAACGATTATACAAAAGAACGACAATTTAGAGGTTTACAGAATAGAATAGAAGGTGAACACAAATTTTCTGTTATAAGACATGGTGAATTACACCAAATTCCTATATCAGACATATTAGTGGGAGATATTTGCCAAGTAAAATATGGAGACTTACTACCCGCTGATGGAATACTGATTCAAAGTAATGATCTAAAAGTTGATGAATCTTCTTTAACTGGTGAATCAGATCACGTGAAAAAAGGTGATAATGTTGACCCAATGCTACTCTCTGGCACACATGTTATGGAAGGCAGTGGTAAGATGATCGTCACTGCAGTTGGAGTGAATTCACAAGCTGGAATTATATTTACCTTACTAGGTGCTGCTGTTACTCTCGACGAAAAAGATGATAATAAAAAGAGTAAAGATTCAAAGAAATCTAAAAAAAATAGTTCAATTGACGACGGAACTCATATCAATATTCACCCAACTACTTCAACTAATATATGTGATGAAGATAATCCAATTATTACATTAGACATACCACAAGAAAACTCCAATAAAAAAGAAAAATCAGTTTTACAAGGGAAACTCACAAAATTAGCCATTCAGATTGGATATGCAGGATCCACTATAGCTGTTCTCACAGTTATTATGCTTGGTATACAATTTTGTATCAAAACATTTGTTATTGAACAAAAACAGTGGAAACATTTTTACATAAATTATTTTGTCCAGCACTTCATTATTGGTGTGACTGTTTTGGTAGTAGCCGTACCAGAAGGATTACCTTTAGCTGTAACTCTTTCTCTTGCGTATTCTGTAAAAAAAATGATGAAAGATAATAATTTGGTACGCCACTTAGACGCATGTGAAACTATGGGAAACGCTACTGCTATTTGTTCCGATAAAACAGGAACTTTAACAACGAACAGAATGACTGTTGTCGAATCGTATATTTGTGAAAAGCTTAGAAAAATTAATCCAAAATTTGCAGAATTGCCTGCAATTGTGGGAAATTTAATAGTAGAAGGTATATGCGTCAATTCGGCTTATACTTCAAAAATTATTATATCTAGAGATCCATCAGAACTCCCAATGCAAGTCGGTAATAAAACTGAATGTGCTTTGCTGGGTTTTGTAAATGCACTGGGTAGAAATTATCAAGCTATTCGTGATAGTATTACAGAAGAGACCTTTACGCGTGTGTATACGTTTAACTCTATAAGGAAGTCAATGAGCACAGTAATTCCACGTAAAAATGGAGGATTTCGACTGTATACAAAGGGTGCTTCAGAAATAGTTATGAGAAAATGTGCCTTTATTTATGGCCATAATGGGAGACTTGAAAAGCTTACTACTGATATGCAAGATCGCTTATTACGTCAAGTGATTGAACCAATGGCCAATGATGGTCTACGAACTATTGCTATTGCTTACCGAGACTTTGTCGTACATAAGGCTGAAGTGAACCAAGTTCATATCGATGGCGAACCTAATTGGGAAGATGAAGAATATATTGTCCAAAACTTGACATGCCTCTGTGTTGTTGGAATCGAAGATCCTGTAAGGTCAGAAGTACCTGAGGCTATTGAGCAGTGCCAAAACGCCGGTATTACAGTACGAATGGTAACTGGAGATAACGTAAATACTGCTCGCTCCATTGCAGTAAAATGTGGTATTATAAAACCAACTGACGATTTTCTTATATTAGATGGGAAAGAATTCAATAAAAGAATCAGGGATTCTCAAGGTATTGTACAACAGCACTTACTGGACAAAGTTTGGCCAAAACTACGAGTACTAGCTCGATCATCACCATCCGACAAATATACACTTGTCAAAGGTATAATTGATAGTAATATCTCATCAAATCGCGAAGTAGTGGCAGTTACTGGAGATGGTACCAATGATGGCCCAGCTCTGAAGAAAGCAGATGTAGGATTTGCTATGGGTATTGCTGGAACAGATGTAGCAAAAGAAGCTTCTGACATAATTTTGACAGACGATAATTTTAGTAGCATTGTTAAGGCAGTTATGTGGGGAAGGAATGTTTATGATAGTATTGCGAAATTCTTGCAATTTCAACTAACTGTTAACGTGGTTGCAGTTGTTGTTGCTTTTGTTGGAGCATGTGCAGTTCAAGATAGTCCACTGAAAGCTGTGCAAATGCTTTGGGTTAACCTCATAATGGATACATTAGCATCTTTAGCTCTAGCAACTGAAATGCCAACACCTGAATTACTTTTGCGTAAACCTTATGGACGCACAAAGCCTTTGATTTCACGTACAATGATGAAAAATATACTAGGGCAAGCATTCTATCAATTGATTGTAATATTTACATTGTTATTCCTTGGAGACAAGTTATTGGATATTGAGTCTGGGCGTGGTGCTGAATTTGGTTCTCCACCCACTCAACATTTCACCATAATATTCAACACATTTGTAATGATGACCCTCTTTAATGAACTAAATGCACGAAAAATTCACGGACAACGTAATATATTCAAAGGTCTTCTTACCAATCCAATATTTTATTCTATTTGGATCTTGACATTCATCTCTCAAGTCCTTATCGTACAATTTGGAAGAGTAGCATTTGCTACTAAACCACTGACTATCGAACAATGGATGTGGTCGTTGTTCTTCGGACTTGGGACCCTAGTTTGGAATCAAATCATTACTAGTATTCCTACTCATAAGATTCCAAAAAAAATGTTTTGGAGTCACGGGCAATCCAGCGAGGATGAAGACAATGGTGACGATAGCTATAGTGGGGAACCAGAGAAAACTCCAGCTGGAAGAATTTTATGGATCAGGGGATTGACTCGTCTGCAAACCCAGTTGCGCGTGATTCGTGCATTCAAATCGACATTGGAAGACTTGCGTTCAGTTCACAGCTTAAACAGTTTAAGAAGCTCTCGCAGCCATACTGGACCATATCTGGAAGAGGATACACACATCCTCAGATCTTCTCAGCATTCACCCAATCATAGCATGATTTCTACTAATCGTGTTCATCTAAACCCTCACTCAAATACTTTTTTGATCAAACCCATGCATGAGACCAGAATTTAAAATAATTAATAACGGATTAAATATACTCTCATTATTCTAATTAATAAGTTATTGATTCCAATCTGCAGAAAGAACGTATTATGATTATTGTGGAATCGACATTCGTATTACCTAAGAATAAATGTACTAGTATTATTATCATCTTTTATGGCAAAATGTTGAGTATCTACCTAAAAAGTAATTTAATAAATAATCATTGTTCGTTATTATTAATAAAACATATTTTTGGCCATGTAATGGTAAAATATTACAATATTGTGAATATATAATAATATTATCTTTATTAAAATGATGTATGTACTTTTGGTGGAGTTAAGGAAGATCATTGAATTCATTGATATAATGGAATTAATGTTCATATTTTATTTCTGCAAAGGCCAAATTATTCGGCCTTTACGGGTCTCTAGTGTTCATTTACATAATATATATTTATGTACGTGTATCATCTACGATTCACTGAGAGCCATTTAGGGCAATGATATTAAATATTTTTTTAATGAGAGTGGGCACAAAACTCGGAAGCTTTGTGATCTGATGGATCTTATATAATGTAAATATTAAATATCAAATAACATGATGTTTGCTTTTATTGATAATAATTCATAAATTAATCAATAAAAAATCTTATCAGTTTCCCTTTCCTAAGTAATACCCAATTATACTATAACTAATAGGTACTCGTATATAATATATTTGAGAGATATGACCCCTGGGCCAACTATGAACCTATAAAGAACGCGAAAAATATCTGGAGTTAATGGTATACAATCAGTATTAATGAGGCTGAATTCATGGTCCATTTTATTTTAAATAATACGTATGTATATACATAATATATTATACCTATATATCCAATGTTAGATACTTGTGCTATTTATGGAAATTGTATTTTTCTATGACTTTTTAATCTCACCAGTCTGTCCCTATATGTGATATTTTTTTTATAATCTATAAACCTATTATACATGAATTTTCCCAATTTCTGAGCCTCTAGTAATAATATTATTATTGAGGTATCTCTTGTCTCGGACCACACAATGTACCTACCTTTACTAAAATTAATTTTATTTTCATATACATATATATTATTATTACCTATTTCTATATTATATTCTTACTTGATATACCATCTTACCTACCAAACAAACATTTATATTTTTCATACCATTCCCTTTTCTTTGTGATAGGTACATTATTTTTTCTGTGAAATATATCGAATACTATTCTATTGTAGTAAAGTGTATATGAAGTATGTAATATTACATTCATTTAATGTAAAATATATTTATTTATAAATATTAAATATATGTCTATAACATTTGAACGTAAAATACTAAATCTACATACATACATATATTTATAATATCGTTTATAAACAATAGATTTTAGTAAAGTGTGATTAATAAACCTTCTTATTATTATTATCTATGTATGCAAATATCCTTAAACAAAAACCCTTGTAAAATAATATGTAGTCTTAAAATATATACTATTATATTATTAGACTGTTAAAAATTATGAATCAAAGACTTCATGTATTGTTATGAAACAAGGTATATATTATATCTAAGTACTTGGATCTTCTTTGTAATGTTTCAAAATAATTATATTTGAATTTTTCAAAAATCTTTGTTATCAATAATAAATAAGAAATACATGTTATGTTCAATCTTATTTGTAATGAATCAATAAAAAATATCATTGAATTAATGTTCTAGTTTCTTAACAGATTTGTATTAAACAGCATCTAATTTTCAACTAATACAGTTACTTATTTCAATTTTTTCTAAGATCACAGGTTGCGTGTGAAAATGGCAAAAGTTGTATCATCCACATCGATCTAGGATTTTAAGTTTGTTAATATTTTCGTTGTTTTAGAATCCGGAACGTTTGATTTAAGTAAATATGTTACTATACATAAATCGCAAAAATATATTTATTTGTCTAAGATTCCTCCATTTCAAATGAATCAATATTAAATAAATGTATTAGTATAATCGATGTTTTGATTACAGACTTAATGATTGTATAATCTATACATGCAAATTTTTTGAAATTTGGTAGAGGATTTTTGAAATCTCACGGTTGAATATCGGATAATTTTTAGAATAATTGTGAAATTTTATGATTAACATGTTTGTCGATATAAATACAATACGGAGACACACGTAAACCATGTAGGCAAAAAAATATTCGATAAGTATTGAAGAAATTATAAATTGGTATGGTTAGTTCTAGCGAGTAGCACAAAAATACATACGAAAAGTATGTATATTGATTGCCAATTAACGTTAGCACTTACAGTACCACGGTGATGTCTCAATTTACATATAGATACAAGCCAAATTTGTAGATAGTGTTATGAAGAAAATAAAATAGCTATTAATTATTACCTATGTATTTATGAAAATATACTCTATTTGTTGAAATATATTTAATCAAATTATGTATGTTTAGAATTTTTATAGCCACGTAAGCATTTGAAAAAAAAATTAACTATATATTTGTATAAGATAACTTGGTCGTTGGCGAAATATTGTACTTCTAACGATGTAAACAAAACGAACGCGAGATTTGTACATGATCGGATTTATTTGTATAAATACCTACATATCTAGGTGAAGATGTTTGCTTTGTATGATATGTACATCACATTGTATGTACATATGTATATTAATGATTTTGTGGAAAAAAAACTGGTGCTTTGATGAACGTGATTAATTCGGTGTGTTAATTCCACTATAACAGTAATGTGTAAAAAAATCGACGATAAAATTGTCCGGTCTTCATAAGGACTGACAAAATATAACAGATCAGGGTATTTTAGCAAAATTATTCTTTTTATTTATTGACAATGGCAAATAAATTAGTTTACATAAAGTTATAAATAAAAAAAAATATTTACGATTAAAACGAGTTATTTGGCAAATAACTTGATAAATCACGTTTAGTTTTTTGTTTGGTTGGAACGTGTGTAATTCGCTCCACTTCACGTGGAAAATTCTTAAATATTTGCCGGAAACCTATTCTCGAGATTTTATTTACATCGTTAGAAAACTTATAACGCATCGACAATTAAATAAATCTATGAAAACTGTGTACATATCTTTCATAATATTATTATTGTGTTAAAAATAGGAATGAATTATGGATCAATTTTGATACACTATATATGTTTGAACTACGCATGGACAATAGTGTTTGTTAATTTGCATGCGTTTCGATTGCATTATTTTGTAAACAATCAATATAGTTTTCTTCAGATTGAAGCCCTTACAATAATCGATAAAGCATCTATGTGTTTTTTAGAAATGTACCTACAGTTATCAAATCATTGTATTAAGCTTTGTGTGTTTCCCAAGATAAGATATAAGTATTTATGAAAACCATCCACTTACAACAATACATCATGTTAAAATAATTAAATTAATTTAAATGTTTATTTGTATACATTAACATAGTGAACTATGTATAATAACTTACATAAATATGTATTTAAGTTTCAAATTGTTCGCGCTTTTATCTATTTTATAATACGTTATTTAATCGATGTATATTTTATTATTAGCTTCATAATATAAAAACTTTTATTTAAAAATTAGAATAAAATAGAACATCATATTTGCGCACATCATACATTATTAAATCAATATGAAAAGAACCCATACTTTTATTAATAAATAGTGATTGTTCTAGTGAAAACAAATGTTTTGAATAAAAATTATCGTAGAGATTTACAATTGTGTTAGCGAAATTTTAAATATATGCATATTATAACATGTTTTTTAAAATTTAAATATTTAATCTTTTTGTTGTTAAATAGATAGTTTGCATTTTGCGATATAGTTATATCGATCATATAATTCTAACGAATCATAAATTTCATGCTCTAGTACTTTCCAGTATTTGTGTCACATTAATATTATATTTGTTAAAACCAATAAATAGTACTGAGTATTTTAGTAAAGCAAGCATTTTAAGAGAGAACCGATTTTTGAAACATATAATATAATTTATAAATGTTTTTATTTCTTGATGAAAAAAAACTGCTTTCACACTTGTTTGAATAATTTCTCAATAGTTGTGGTTCAAACAAATTCATATCATTTGTAATATTATTGTGCAATTACTATAATTATCTTTTTCCTTGTTGCAATAATTACTTGTACAATTATTACAATGAGGAAACGAAACACATATACGAATAAATACTAATAATTCATGGATTGGTGAAAATTCAGAAATCGATCTTTGTCAAGTCAGTAAAATAAAATATCACTTTTCAGTATCTAATAAAATCAATTGAAATTTTATTTTATTTCATAGGAAATCAAACTGTTTTCAATTGCAAAATATTAGAAATTCTTATAAAGCGCATGATTCTTTGTATTACATGTTCGATATATCTAATATTTTTAAAGCGATTATGGTATTGACTAAAACGAGAGAAACATTAATATATAGATAGATTTTAAATTAATACCTAATATTCATGTTGTTAAATTGTACTTACCCTATATTTTGTAAAGGGAGTCGAATAAGAACCTACCTGCAAGTACATTGAGAGAAAAAGAAAAAAAATTGATTTGGAAAACAGATTTCTGTTTGTAAAATCAAGAATTAAGATTTTTCAAACGAATCTCCAGTTTTTGGATCAAAACTTTTTTCTCTGTGTACATACACATTATTCTGCATTAGGCAAGCGACATTTTTCAAGTTTATTCATTCACATATACAAAAACATCTATCGATAAGTAACAATTTACCCACTTCGATGTATATAATATAAAATTTGTTTGCATATAATGTTTGATTTATTTATGATTATTTATGCCTGACGTATTTTTTTTAGTAAATGCGATACTTATATATTATAATATTTGACATTAAAAAATTGAAGTGAGGAAATTCTGGTATGGAAGTGAAGACTTCATTTGAGCATTAAATTTTGTAAGAAAATTATAAAAATAAAACTATGTAGAGCTTGCCAAGCGAAAGAATGTGGGTGACTTTACCTGCGCATAAACCAATTTCGGTACTGTAGCGTATTGTCACTTTTATACCGACCTTTGCAACCATTATACGCAATTTTCTAACTCGTCGAGTTCTACTTGCACCTATAATATTTTATTTGATAATCAAACTTAACACAGGCGAAGCTTGAAATAGAAAATATTATGTTTCAGAATTAATTTAAACATAGTACTTATGTAGGTACGTACCTATATAAGTTTTTTTCAATATAATTTTAATTTCGTTTGCTTCCGAAAAATAATGTTGCTTTATAAAATTTCACAAATTATACCTTGATATACCAAATATAACTATTTATTTGTGTTTATCGAAGTTTATCGGAAGATTTTTTTTTTTATATATCGAAAAGCGACTTACCTACAAATGCGGTTTTGATATTGTTTGTCTGTGAATGATGGATAATATTAACAGAGAGGATTATATTTAATCATCGTTTAAATCATAGTATAATACATATACTTAATTATTAAGTGTCTTAATATAAGTTATTGAAATAAATTTTTGAACTAAAATATGATTAATTGCACACTTCTTAGATGTTAGAAATATTTAAACTATATCTTAGAACATAACAAAAAAAACTCTTATTAATAATTAAATGCACGCCCTCAGATTAATGCATAAAAATATACTATGAGTACTTACATTCAACACCATCCTACCTACTTAATTTTTTAATAATAACCGTACTCATGTTCAAAAAGAAAATAATTAGTTTTGTACTATATTATTACCTACTTCCAATATTAGGTATTTCCATCACATCAGTTTTAAACTTTTCGACATATTTACAAATGAGTGTCATTGTTTTAGTTGGTTATCCCTTAACAATAATTTTAAATACTAACTAAAGGTATATGTGGGTACTTACTTCAACTGTGAACAACGACGACGACGCTTACTTAAGTGAGCTATTTTCTCAGATAAATACATAAATTGCACCGCTCAACCGCTGTGACATAAATTGTTTTTTTTCTTCATATTATATTGATTATCTTGGAGTAATAAAACCATTTTGTGTCAAATACTAAAAGCATACGATGAAATACATGATGCTTTATTACCAATAATTTTTTTTGAAACCATGGAGTTTTGAACCCAATTTCGTACAAAATAATTGGTATCGTAAAGCATTTTATTATTTTTGTAAAACGAAGAGTGAAATGAACGTATTGTTGGAGAAATAATTGACAGTTGATTGGGTGTTTGATTTAATAAAACTGTTTTATTGTGAACGAATAAATGAAAGCAACACTAAAAGAAAATTGAAAAAAAACAAAATAATTATTGTTTTGGGATCACTCAACAATCAAGTTTTTTTTTTTTCAAATAAAACATTATTCTGTCACTTATGTAACACCTGTTTCCTTGTCAATCTATTAAAGTATTTAAATGTTAAACAGGAAACAATATTGGCACATAAAATAAATATATTAACTGATAAAAAATCTTGATTTGATTCAATGTGCGTTTTTTACATAATGATGATTTTAACACATTGATATGAAATTTGTTTGCATTGCATTACATGAACGCAACTTGATAATTTTCAGAAAGATGACATCATATATAAGAGTATTTTTGACCTTTCTGAATCTTACAAAATACATTTATTTTAAGTAATGTCTTCGTAGTCTTGAGGATATACCTTATACACAATCCATATTAATATAATATAAGGTTTGTGTATATATCAATATAAATTATGCTTGGTTAAAATATTTTTTGGATTAAAATACAATGATAGTGCAAAAGCATATAAAATATAGATTTAAGTTCATTATTGTGATTTAGTTGAACGTAAAAGGTTTTAATTGTATTGAGAATTAAATTCTTAATGAATTAAAATAACATCATCTCTGTTCAAAAAAAAATATAATTTGATTCTTATTTGTTCTTACATTCGCACAGATAAAATATTTTCATAGAATTAAATATTTTAGATGACAAGCAACAAAAGGTTTATATTAAATTGACAGAATTTTGTTTCTCTATTTATGCTAATATGTTTATTATATTTTGCTTGTTGATATTTTTATCGATCCTTTTGTACTAATCGGGGCCAGTTACATTCGGATTCTTTTTTTTTTTGGTGGACCCTGTACTTGTGATACTCATTTCAAAACATTATGTTAATTTACGATATGTATGGTGACTCATGATCAAAATAATTGTCACGAATAAAGGGTCCATCGTATATATCGCTGTTGAATATTATTTATTTATCTTTTTATACATAATATAAACAATTATAATACACACTGGCAATTGTTGCCATTGGGCAATTGCTTCTAACAAATTGAATTGCGCGAAAGAGTTAAATAAAAATATAAATAATATACCATATTAATGTACACAAAATTACATACATGGGTCTGACAAAAATAATAAACACCTAGAAATCACTTAAAATTGAAATGTCAGTTGATTATCACAAAATAATTGTTATAATTAATTACATCAGACGTTAGTTCAAAGGTAAGGTTTTAAAATGTCACTCGATAAGTATCGGATAATTATTTGACGGTGAAAAATTCTTGGAAACTCGACTTAAATTGTTAATTGTGATGTATTGTGATATGGAAAAATAAACGACGGGTAAAAGAATAATATAATCTAATGTAAACTTTTATACAAATATGAAACGATATCTGACAAATATTCTTGTCAAGTAATCTGTACTAATAGATATCAAAATGTATGTAACATATCGTATATCGGTGTTGAGAATTCATTAAAATACTTAGATATTGTAAGTCTCGATATGCGGGAGTCTTCAAAGTACATATAATGTTATTCATATAAAATAATTTCAGTAGTTTTACCATATTTGTATGTCTAATTCAATGTGTAATGCGTATAGGTTATAATATTAAAAATAGGTGGTATACGATATTGAACTATTGATAGGTATATCATCTCATGCAGCGAATATTTAAAACAGCCTAATATTTAATGTAAGAATTATCAACTACAGTATATGTATGTTCAAGTCTCACTCAGTGTTATAAATATGTTTGTTTATTGTTTAGACAAGTATTCTAGTGTAACTGGCCACAATATGTTTTATTGGATATTGACTGTCATTTTGATCTATACTATAAATTATTAATATTACGAATTTCAATTGTAAATGGAAAAATAAAGAATAAATAAGAATAAATTTCTTTGATTTATGAATGTAATTTTGCAACCCCTATGTCTTCTCTGGCAGAGTAAAAAGAGTAGTTGTTTGTTTGAAGCGTTGATAGCTCGCTATAATGCACAGCATTTTATCAAAATAATTGTTACAGAGTTCATTAATTTAGTTTAATGATCAAATTTGCGACTGAAATTTTGTCATTGAAAGCGCTTCGAACGAACATAGCTTTGCGAACGTACAAAAAGTGGACTATTCGTTATCTGGAATTACGTAAATGAATTACTGTTTGACCAAATTAAGAATTATCTCATTCGCGGTAAAAGAAATAATGTCGTGATGGATATTAATATGATTTAAATTAACGTTTTTTTCCAGATAATTGAGAGGATATTTCTTGTGCATAATATGATGAAAGCGGACATAATTGCGAATGAATAAGAAAATAACATGCCAAATAAAATAAAGTAGCAAATCTTGTTTTTAACATAAACACATATCTTAAATATTTGTCAAAAAACACCACTAATAATACCAACTTTTGATGAATTTGTCGGATCACATTGATTTTTTTTATTTTTTATAAAACAATACATAATTATTTACATAATGAGAACGACATTTAAATAATAGATTCTTTGGATAAAATTTAATCTATTTTTCATAGGGGAGGCTCGCAATTGCTATAATTTAATTGAAGAACAAGATAGAATTGAAAATACTTACAGAACTAACTACCTGATATCGGCTGATATTTTTATGATTTTGCAATGTGTCATACTGAATAATATTTGATCTTGTAAATTTGTCATCAAAATCGAAAACAGATCGTTAGTCTCGTAAGTTCCTTACTATCTTCTAACCATTCTTCGTCTTCATATATATTGAGATGTAATTAATACATTTCATAACAAAAAAGAATATCAAAACAAACCATTTAATCATATATCTTTACATTTTATTTCTATTGAAATTTGCGTGCTATAGAAGAGGAGTTAGGGCTGGACTTAACAAATCTCAGTCATTTGGATTTAAATGATATATCCCATGGTGCTATTCTGAAGACCTGTGTTGGCAAACAGAAGTTCTGTTCTGAAATCTGATCCCGATGGCGGTAATCAAATTGGATAAAGAGGTATGATCAATGAAAATATTTTATGTTCAATTTTATTCCGCTGTTGCAACTTCATATTATATTTTATGCAAAATATGCGTAAGTATTTTAATTATTTGAAATTGATGCATTATTACCAAAATCTGATTGAAGTCACTGATATTAAAATGACGTTCTGCTTTTGTTTATTTATATTATTACACGAAATAAAACAATTTTATAACATTCTGTGAGTTTCATTCTGTCAACTTTGTATTTGAATAAACTATATTGATAATTTTATATTGACTACAAAAATACGAGTAAGTTATATATTTTAGTTTCGTCAGATTTTTAAAAATTGTTGTACAAGGTAGGTACTGAATTTGTGATTTTTTTCACGTATACTTGTCTTTCCATTTATTTAAACTCATTTATTTATTACTGTTGGTAGTATTTTTAAACTTTTTTCATTAAAATAATTTATGTTAGAATCAAACATAAAAAAATCATTTTCATGTGTCTGAGGATCCGTTTTGTATCAATACATTGTATATCAAAACTTGTAAGTATTAAAATGATTCGAAAAATACTTAAATGAGAAAAAAGTAAAGTTTATAACAAAATTAATGAATTGGTGAATAATTGAATAAATCTTCGCAAATTGTCTTTATGACTCAAAATTTTCAATATTTCTGTTTTTTTTATAATCGTCTGCAGGAGGTAAGTTATTATAAAGCAATTTTCATTTTGATCTCCGCAGTTTGCAAATAAAGATCTTCTGCTATGTATTCAATGCGTATTTTTTCCTGCACTGAAAAAAAATGTTATGATTAAATTAACCGAACATTAACCTTTTGTGTGTTTAACCAAACAATACACAACAGATAAATTCTCACTAATAACAAAAGTTTGGCTAAAAACGCAGGTAGCCAAACGCAGGTCACAATTATTTTTTTCAGTGCGGTTCTTTTTCTTCTTCGATAGCCCATATAGAGCTCCTGTCCTCCAACTCTATGTTTGTAGCAGTTGGGTCGCGCCTTCCCAACTTCATCCTCCCATAGTAGCCTTGGCATGCCCACCTTCCTTCTTTCTCCCGGATGTCCTTCCAGAATGAATCTAGCATTTCTGCGGATTTAGCAATTAGTGTCCATGCTTTGCATCCATTTGCAACAATTATTGTTGTTATTTTGTGCAGGGTAATTTTGTTTTTTCTATAGACACAATTTCCATGGAATAAAGTAGGCACTCTTAGTTTTTCTATAGACACTTCTGGACTTTCTAGACACTCCTGTTTGTACACTACTTTTTTTTTACTTTTATGATCAACTTCAGTTAGCACAATACTATAAAATGGCAAACAGCAATAAAGTGTTTAAGAAAAATAAGTTATATTATTATTTTTTAAAAGAAACGGGAAAATATTTGTATTTTTATTTAAAAATACTACAGCTGTTTACAATTATTGATATACAGTAAATAATTTCCTTATTTATATCGCCAATTACAGTATTTCCTAGTTATTTTAGTGGACATCTGCACATATACAATTTTTTTTTTGGTGCTTACAAATACACAGTACATAATATACCTAACATTTACTGCCAGATAGATGTCAGCCCATATCAATGGTTTGCAAAATATTTATTTTATTTTGATTCCATATTTAAAAAATCTTTCCTCATATAAAAGTCTTCTGATGTGGTATGTTACATACACTGTAGACCCTTTATCTCAAATAAAATAGAATATTCACAATGGACCAGAAACTGTATATGCGCATACCTATTGATCTTAGATTATGCACTATATACAATAGCAGTAAGCATTATTTTTAACAAATTAAAGCTGTGAATACCTACTGATGAGTATAATTAGTGTTGGTCTACAATGAAGATTGCATGCGTCATTGCAAGATCATGACCAGGGATGCACGTGTATAAATACCATGACTAAGATAACAATATTAAATAATCCTGCAAAATATTTAATGTCATAATATGATAAAATTATTATTATCTACGTCAAAAAATTATTGTTATTTGTAGTTAACTCATATAATTTTTAATGTATATTTTTTTTCAACGATTAAGTTTTTTGAAAATTAAACGATTATTAAGATTCTTGCAGCAATATCAAGTCTTGCCCCTGAGTCAAATCGAAAACGCCTAACGATATCGCCAAACGCTGTTTTTTTTTGTATGGGATTTGACATTAAATTTGTTATTGTAGAAAAAAATTCTACAACAACCGTCAAATCCCATACAAAAAATAGCGTTTGGCGATATCGTTAAGCGTTTTTGACTTGGCTCAGGCCCAAGCTATATACTATGCAAGACAAATAATTACCAAGATTTTAATCAATTATTTACATATTATGCCGCAAGTAAAATTTAATGGTTTTTATTCAAGAAGTGATTTACTTCTTTTTTTGTGAAAAATTTTACATAAAAAAATATATTTTAATAATATCACAATGCAATAATTATATTTGGTATATCTGGTTTCATTTCATATTGTTGGAAGAAATATTCTTATTCGTTGTCTAATGTAACTAAAGGGAAAGATAAGGAAAATTGAACGCCAAATATTCCGTTTCTGACAGACAACCATCATGTATTTTTCCCCACACATCTTATTCTGTTATTTATTTATTTGTAACTTCTTGTACATATAATTTGAACGATTTCATGAAAATTCTTCGAAACACAATTGTTCGAATGCGCAATTGTACGAATAACAATTTTTCGAAAATCAGTTATCAGAATGACAATTGTCCGAAAGCAAATTATTCGAACTAACATTTGTTGGAAAACCAATCGACCGAATTTAATATATTTTTGTGTCATTATGTTGCCTCCTTTGACATATTTGTTGACAGTAAAATATATTCGATGAAGACTATTATTACTTGTTGTATTATTGTTGGGTACGTATGTTTGCACATTTTTAATAACTGATGTTTGACAGCGCTGTGCGTCGCCATGTTGTTTATTCCATAGATTTTTATTATACATAATATACTATGTAGATGGGATATCCTAGGATATAGATGTAGTAATCCGTGCAAAAAGTGAGTCATGGAATATCGCACGTTTGACGTTTTGGTTGGCAACATATTTCAGTTTTCCTTACATTTCAACACATCCTAAATAAAATTTCTCTAAAATTAAATTGTTTTTTATGACAAATAAATCCGAAAACAATTCACATTAGTCGTTATTCTCTATGGAAAAAATGATGTACAAAAACGTCAAAAATCCCCCGGAAAAATGCCTCACTTCGATTCATACAAAATTTGCTAACTACGACACCTAGTATATTATAATAAAAATCTATGGTTTATTCCTCTCACAATACTACCAACATGACGTCATAAAAATTCGAACAATTGTAATCTCTGATAATTGTTTTTCGAAAAAATGTGATTCGAATAATTGCCATTCGTAAAATTGAGCATTCGAATGATTGTTTTTCGAATAATTTTCCTGTCACCAATTTGGTACACTGGCGGGCTTAATGCCAAACGGCCATTTCTTCCAACCATCCTGAGTTAGTGATAAATAGTAAACACAATGTATACTATGGCAATAAGGTGACGACAGAAGAAAAATATAAAAATAAAGATTGTAAACATAACAGAAGAGAATTAAAAAAGAAAAAGACCAAAAATTGAATTCAGTTCATAGAATTGATAGAAAAGAGGAGAGGAAGAAGAAATCAGGAATTATCAGATAGATATCTTTGTTGAGACTCTTTTTCGTGATCATGTATTTTTACCTTGGTCTATTTGGTTGAAATAGTTGATAGTTTGTAACACGATTATGACGTGAAGGTTACATTTTTATATCGATGAAACTTCATATAAATATAAACAATCCTGATAATACTGGAGAATTTTCATAAATTTTCTAAGAGACTTTTTGACACAAAGTTGACATAAGAGATCTTTATCAGTTTATTCAACGGCCCTTGGGAATTTAATTTCAACGCAAAGAATTTATGTAGGCACTAGCTTACCTATAGGCGTATCTCAATTTAATTATAAATATAAGACAATTAATAAGTTTTTGATGAAATGTCTAGGAATTTTCCTCGGACATGATTATTATCTTATTTATTCATCGAGAAAATTATTCAATGAAGCTATTCGATTTTTTTATGTCAAAAACATTTATCATTATGAATGATTCGTGAATACTTGAAAGAAAGATGATAAAATAAAATTTTCAAATATGGGTCAGAATTTAGAATGCAGAATAACGGAAGAAAATCTACGAGATGTTTAAAGCCACGGGACAGGTTCCAAGGAATTTTTTGAATGCTCATTACGCAGCACTCTTAAAAGTTGTCTTTAACCAAAATATAATATATTTTGGTCGTATTATTTGCCGACATATTGGTCTGGTACATTTTTTTTTTTTTTTTTTCGTAATATATTTTTTTAATTGTTCTTACCTATTTTCTCAGATAAATTATCCATACATAAAAATTTATGAGTCATAAATATTTTTTTAAATAATAGGTATTTTAAAAAAATTATAAACTGGTTCGATACATTAAAATGCAATGTTCTTTGAGTTTTTGTTAAATCATGCCATATTATTTTACTTCATTCAACTCGAGCGTGTTGTTTTAAGTCTCAGTGATATTTATAAACGCTATTTGCTTGCAATCTGTTTGAAATTGTCTTTTCTCTGACTTATATAACTTTTTTAACTTCTTATGTACCTATTTTTTACTTCTACTTGTAGTAGTAGTTGTGTATATGTTCCTCCCCAAACGATAATGTCATAAGTTGGCACTGATTGCACAAATATATACTGTATAATTTTCTTTGACTGCATTGTCATGATATTTCGAAGTCGAAAATGTACATCAATTTACATTTCCGTCATTTTATTTTTGTTCTAAGATAGGTACTCCACGCTATTGTACTGACTTTAATTGAGACTTCATGTTGCTTTGGTTGATTGCAAGAGATTACCAGATGGTAATCAACCCGCCTTTGTACATTTCGCTGTACAAATATTTCATAAATAAATATTAACAAAATAACAAAGTATCTTACAGACGATTAACAAGTTATAAAATTGAGAATGCAGAATTAAGTTGAGAAATTGAGAGTATAGATTTCAGTCGAGAAATTGAGAGTATAGAATTCACTCGAGAAATTGAGAGGATAGAATTCATTCGAAAATGTTAAGAGTATAGAATTCAGTGGAGATTTTTTTATTTTTTTAATTTTATTAAATTTATTGAATACATTCATACATCTAAGCCCATATTACAATAATAAAAGAACATGAATTTCTCGACTGATTCTATAATCTCAATATCTTGACAGAATTCTATACTCTAAATTTATCGACTGAATTATACACACTCGATTATTGACAGTATAAAATTTAGTAGAGAAATGAAGAGTAGGTATAGAATTCAGTCGAGAAATAATATGTGAGTTGTATTTGTTAGTTATCAAAAATATTGATGAGTATGAAAAGTGTTTTAAAATCAACCTCTTTCACTTTTATATTAGGTATGACAAGGGTGTCAGTAATTTAGACATGACACTGACATAACCACCTGATGTTAAATACTCCATTATTTGTCGTGTATTTCGTAATAATCTTAGGGCATCCTTGAATGTTGATAAATAAAACGGGTTACATAAATTATTGAGTGTAATCATACCTCGGCGGGAAATGGAGTTAGTAAAGGTTCGGTGGGTGATATACCCAGTCAATAAAGCTACTTTTGGTTTCCAACTAATGAATTAAAGAACATTCCAATAGTCTTCGTATGTATCATTCAATGAAGAGCAAACAGAATGTAGAGACTCGGTTTTGTACTTGCTTTGTGTTCACAGGTTTATGGTTTCACGATTCTCATAGGTCATGTTATGTACATACTCATGTTATGTACATACAGTGTACATTGTATATCCTTTGTGCAATACAATCTTGTTGTTTTGAAAACCTGTTATTTTTTCAGGAAGTGTAAGCTCTCCCTCCCGCAAGACCTCCAGCTATTACTCCGTCTCTTAGCTGGTCTACCTCGTGGTCGATTACCAAAATTAATTTTTGAGAGATAATTTTGGGTATCCTGTTGTCCTACTTGTTGGTCTTGTTGGCCACCATTTCAAATTCAATCAGATACAAAAGTTCTACATATTAATAAAGCAGGTTTACGCTAAGATAATTTAGAGTCACTCGAAACAAAAAAAATCTTTTAATTCAAAAAGAAATATAATAAATAAAAACTACAACAATGATCAATTAATTTAACAGCTAAATCAAACAATCAATAAATCAAATCAAAGCCAGATTACACAAGATCCGCCTCTAACGAGCTCAAACCAACTTCAAATTCCATAGTCTTCTTTTAAGTACATCGTCAAATTCTGTATTAGTTGAAAATCTGCCTGAGGAGGGAATGGTTAGTTCCGAAACCGGTCGCAATTTCAATTTCAATAACGTTTATACAAAGTTATAAAATATAGTTTATAAAATTATTAGTTAAAAATAATTCATTACACGAAGAGTAAAATATTTGTGGAAATCACGTTAGGTATATTAAAAATATTTTCACAAGTTAATAACAACGTGGTAGTCGCGAACCCGATTATTTTCAAAACAGATTTTTTAATATTGGAATCATGTATTAAATTACCTACTATTTTTACGACCTTAATAAACAAATCCTATGATCCGTATGAGCATGTGTCAACAGGTAGCACTCAATTTATTGACCTGTAAGCTATCATATTATTATGATGCGGTCAAGGATTTTATGATGCTACTAGATTTATATTGACTAATAAGATACATTGCTTCTGCGACCTGCGTATATGTACAACATTTTAAATACATTCCTACATAAGATACATTTTTTTTAAATATCTTTGATAATTTATTTTTTAATCATTCTTCTCTTCCGATGGTTCTGCAGCTCATATCGAGCCATGACCTCCATCAATCCTCGCCTCCAACTCCTCCTGTCCCCTGCTGCCGACCTCCAAAAATTCCAACGCAGTAATAGGTCTGCATCCTTTTTGATTTTATATTATTATTTCTTGCAAATTAAAACCTGCGTTGTGATCGTATGCTAAAGTCTTGCAATCTTGGTCTTGCGAGACTTGCTAGGCCAAGACAAAGACCGCATGTGTCGCTGCAAAATCAATACCAAGGCCAGGGTGTGCAAGGCCAATACTAAGACTATGGTCAGGCTTTGCAAGACCAAGAGTCCAAGACCTAATGTAAAAGTCTTGCGGTCTTGCATAATTTTATAAACTTATTTATTTTTAAATTAAAAAAGTAACCTATTAACTACGTATTATCGACAGAATACTATAAATTGATGTTTTTTTGCCATATTTCATTGTAACTGCTGAATTTTAATAGAAAAATTAAAAATAATTTTATTGGAAAAGTTGCAACCTTTTCCATGCAAGACCAAGACCACATTTGTAAATACAAAACCAAGTCTAGGGTCACAAGATTAAGACCATCTTGGTCTTGTATTTACTCATCACTACTGCTTGGCTTCCAGGCTATTTTATCTTTTCAATTTCTATGTCTCAAAGATGAATATAAAACGTAGTTGAAGCATTGGTCAGAAAATAGCCCTGAAGTCAGATAAAGGCGTTATACGTGTATGTAGTAGCAGCGAATATTTTCCTGGAACATATACGTGTATGTAGTAGCAGCGAATATTTTCCTGGGACATATACCTACTCTTTATTCCATGGCAGTGGAGAGAAAAAATACTTTCAGAAATATAATTCTACCAGTAATATTGATTGTATCAATTTCATGTTAACACGTTCAACCATTCAATTTTCAATACGTATCTTAAAATGAAATAAATGTATTCTTATTTATTTTGAAATATGTGATGTATATAACTATAAGTAATTTTAATTGTATATAACTAAATTCATCGCACATATGTACAATGTACATAGGTGCAGTTTCGTTATTATTATCTAATATTAATATAATTTTGATAGTCATTTTTTGTTTATTATTTTCCCTTTACAATAAAAGCACTAAGTATATAGCATATTTATAATTAATTGATCTTTTCTGCTATTATTAGGATTTTTAAAAATGTTACAATGTATAATTTATTTATACTTACTCTGGGTGTAGTATTAATAATTTATGATTTAAAACATCTTTAAATAAAATAAACGAATATAAATAATATTTTTGTAAACCGATTTTTTATTTCTATTGACCTTATGATTGATGTATTCGATTGATGGTAATACTAAATTAAAAAAAAATCAAAAATGAAGAGACGAAAAATTAATTCAATTCTAGAAAACAGATCAAGGATATTTACTTCCATCATAGAAATCCATAAAAATCTTAGTATATACCGTATACAAATTAAATTAGGTTATAATTAAATTGAAATTTATTTGTATTAAACAATATTTACTTTGCCTTATTAAAAAAAAACATAATTTGTGTGAATGTATTTTATTACAATAATTAATCAAATCCAGATCGCCCGCTCAGAAGTGAAAAGATTTACCTCTGTGCTATGGTGACACATTTTTTGGAGACTAGCGACATTAATCGTCTCACAGATCAGTCTGAAAACACAATTAAAAACTGTGTCTCCATCGGGAATCGAACCCGGGACCTTCGGATCAGCAGTCAGATACCTAACTAACTGAGCCACGAAGGCCGACAATTGTCTTGTGTTGTAGGTATATCATTGTCTTACTAGATGCGTCTTTATCATAAAAATTAATTCATGCCCTAAATATATAATAAAAAGTTTGTAAATAAGAAGTAGATCTATATAGGTGGTATCAAGTAAATTATATTATTTTCTAATAAAAAGTAAGAAAAAAATACTTTTTATTAGAAATTTTAATTGAGAATTTATTGCTAAGAATTATTTATAAAATATTTTGTTAGTATAAGATTACCCATAGGGGCGACATCTATGTATTGCCTAATATGAAAGTATAGCGGTTGTTTGCCTTTAGATATAATATAATTATCAATCTTCGTTTCTAGCTTCCTGAAGTTTCACCTCTTCAGGAAGCTAGAAATGAAGCACATTTTAAAATAATTGTATTAGGTATAAAAAATGTTTAAGTGAATTATTTTTTGAAATTGCTTCAGACTATTTTGTTTAAAAAAGAAACTGGGAATAAGAGAGCTTAGGAGTAATTTAAAAATACTTCGAAAAAAACTTCTTTACAAACAAAAAAAAAGTAATAACTACTTTGGTTGCGCTGTATTTATGCATCACAGAAAAATCTTTTATATACTTTCTTTTGAAGATAAAGATCTTTAGATAAATAATGTTCCATTACAATTGCGTTTACATTGTAGAACTCCGTAGTTATTGGAGCAAAATACAAACAAAACTATGTACATTCTAAGATAATTTGTTTTCTAACAAATCATCTTAGAATGTAAATAGCTTTGGTAAAGAATGTACATAGTAAAGCAAGTTATTTTTCTTTATATTCATCACAAAAACTATTCAGTACAACGATTCAAATGCCATCTCAATCAAAAGCTTAAATAATGTTACAGCTACTTGTATATAAATTGTTTTACACATCAGGATTTTTTAATAAAATTGTACTATGAGGTGTCTTCAAGAACTGGAGACTACCAATCTAAATTGATATTTGGTGAGTACCTAAAGGTATGTTTTAATATAAATTTTGGACGAATCCAAAATGATAACGGTGATGATATAATATGTATCTTTACATATTGCAGAGATTCGCTACTCCCATATTGCAGAGATATTGGCCCTGGCCGCAATGTGTTCATAGTATGAGGACTAGAAAACGTGAAGGCAACAATGGCGAGCTCTTATGAATGGCTGTAACCTCTGTAGATAATTCAATCGTTTTCTTTTTGAACTAAATATATATTATGAACAAACAGACACAACAATTCATACAAAAATAAAATGGGTCTAAGAAGGTTTACTACAGGAAACTTTTATACCTCTGGAACTTCTTAATATAAATTATATATTTATATGAAGAAGTTCCAGATATTTATATATGTAAATATCTGGAATATATTTATAAACTTCCAAAAACGGAGGAGATTATCATTCGATTCGAACTATTTTCTTACGTATATTCAGCGATGACTTTTTACAATGTTGTACAATTTCGATGATTCTTTCATTAGAAAGGGGATATATTCTGATTGGGCCCATTCAAATTTGGTCAAGATCTGATCATGAAATTCACGAGGAAATAATCAAAATCTTCAATTTTCACTTCAGGCGATAGTTATTTTTTTACCACATAACCCGACTTTGATAATTCATTTTTTAATAGGAAGGGATTATTTTTGAGGCGATCACACATACAAATTTCATCAAGTTCCGGTGATGGAACTCACGAGAAGAAATGATGAAACTCACGAGAAGAAATGATGAAACTCACTACTATCCAAAGTCGTCTGTAATCAATAATAATTCTTTACCACATCGGCGTCGTCGTCTGCATTCGATGATTCTTTTTTCTTTAGAAAGGGATTACTTCTGCGGTGGGATACAGTACGCCATGTCCCTTATAGGGCAGGCAGAGAGAACCGAACGCCACATTTTTTTTCTATTTTGACATACATTCATTTTGAAGTCACTTAAAAGATATTATGATAATTTATTCTTATTATTCGATATAAATACGAAACATCTGTGTTGTTAAAGAATGTAGGCACTTAATTATTGGAAATAAATAAAAGCATTTTTCACTTAATATCTAGAGTTTTTACTGATACACTAGTCTCTAAGGGTTTATATAAAATAAAAAAAAAACACAATAAGATGAATTAAGACAACTGTCAAACGATTTTGTCTTCTTTCTTTAATATTTGAAAGGTAACTTTGTTGCGTCATTATAAATTATTTATAATATCCAAAATAAGACCGTAATTTAGCACTTAAGTCTTCCTGAAGAAGAAAACGTTGTTTTCGAAACCGGTCGACATTAGGCCTCATAAGCAGCGTAAACTTATTAATTTTGGATATCTAAAGTAATAAAGCAATCAAAATGTTAGTGTCTGTGTGTGTGTGTTTGTCTCACGCCTTTTGAAAAACCAAGAGCATCTAAAAATCTAATTTATGTGCGAACATGTACCAGTATACCTGATGCAGTGTCACGCTAAAAATAATGCGATAAAAATGGTGAATTTTAAAAATATGTCAATAATTATTTTTTTCATACAAAATTTTCCAAGTCATATCTGTCAAAAAAGTGTACATTTTGCACGCAAATATCTGTTAGTTTAAAAGTTACAAGTACGTATTTACACGAAAAAAATATATTTTGAAGTATAACTTAGCTTTTAAGTGAAAAACATGGTGAATATTTTGTCTAATTATAATGTTTAACTTATTTTTAAAGTAAGCGTTTTGTACAAATGTACATATAACCCCGCCATTTTAATATCTTTTCATACGATATTTAATTTTCCTACCGAATGAATATGTTCTTTAAAATAATATACCTTTGAAATAAATGTGATTATGAAACACAAGACATTACAGCAAGTTTTAAGACATATATTGTAAAAGTCTGTTAATTATTAGTAAAGATATAGGCATAATAAAATTGCATAATTTGTATGTAATATTTGATATTTTGGACAATTTTCGTTTTTGTGGCTTCGAACAAACCAATGTAGGTACCTACCTACATATCCAAAAAAATGTATCGAGCCCATTTGATAGTAATATTTTATATGTTCGATGGTTACTATGGTTACGGAAAGATTCTGATATTCAAATAATATTTGTTATGAATCGAATTTATTTAGAACATTGTTGTAGGTAGGTACCTACCTAATACTATTTACTTACAAATCAATAATATACTGATTTCCTATAGGAAAATTATTTTATTTATTTATTTATGTATGGATGCATGTATGCTATGTGCTCCTAAACCGTTTGTTCGATTACAATGAAACTTTGGTGAATTGTCGAGCGTATGCCCGGGATGGTTTCTGGATTTAAATTTTTTTCTTATTCTTCTTCTTCTTCGTGTATTTGGTAATTTTACCAATGAAAGCGGAATATCCTGGGAAACGAAGGTCCGACTGTCTCTCCATCTCTTCGCAGGTCTTCCAGGACGGTTCCTGGATTTAAACTTTTTTCTTCTTCTTCTTCTTCATCGTGTATTTGGTCATTTTACCTATGAAGGTGGACTAACCTGGGAGAAGAAGTTCCAATTGTCCTTCCATCTCTTCGCAGGTTTCTGGATTTAAACTTTTTTCTTCTTCTTCTTCTTCTTCATGTATTTTTGGTCATTTTACCTATGAAGTTGGAGAATCCTGGGAGAAGAAGGTCCAACTGTTCTTCCAACTCTTCGCAAGTCTTCCAAGACGGTTTTTGGATATAAACTTTTTT
The DNA here is from genome assembly GCA_963576475.1 of Molanna angustata. Taxonomy (NCBI): domain Eukaryota; kingdom Metazoa; phylum Arthropoda; class Insecta; order Trichoptera; family Molannidae; genus Molanna; species Molanna angustata. Next base: position 32,022,792 of record OY754966.1, read on the forward strand.
CTTCTTCTTCTTTTTCTTCTTCATCGTGCATTTGGTCATTTTACCTATGAAGGTGGACTATCCTGGGAGAAGAAGGTCCAATTTTCCTTCCATATCTTCGCAGGTATCTGGATTTAAACTTTTTTCTTCTTCTTCTTCGTGTATTTAGTCATTTTACCTTTGAAGGTGGAGTATCCTGGGAAAAGAAGGTACTTTCATCTCTTCGCGGTTCTTCCAGGATGGTTTCTGGATTTAAACTTTTCTTAAGCGGCTGAAGGGACGGGATGTAATGAAGGGAAGGGATGCACTAAAGGGCCTGAAGGGACAGGAGGTATAAAAGGGCCTGAAGGGACGGGAGGTACTGAAGGGCCTGATTGGAAGGGACGTAATGATGGATTGAAGGGATGGGAGGTACTGAAGGGTCTGAAGCGACGGTTCATGGAGTCTAATTCTTTTTCTTCTTAATTTTATGTAGACTTTACAGTTTTTACACAAACTATTTCCTTTAGTCTTTTTCTTCGTTTTCTTATTTTATGTAGAACTTTGGTGAATTTTATACAAAACTATTTCCTATGGATTAATCTTCTTCTTCTTTTATGTAGACCTTTTAGTCAGTTTTTATACAATCTATTTCCAATAGTCTAATTCTTCTATTTTATGTATTTTTTCTTATTTTATGTAGACCATTGAAATAGTTTTTTATACAAACTATTTCTTATAGTCTTATACTTATTATTCTCTTTTTTATTTAGACTTTTGGTTTAGTCTATTGTGCAGAAATATTATTAACGATATGCACACTTGATGAAAATACATATGTAAAAACGAATGGGATGTGGGATGTGACGATGTAACCTGCACTTGAATCTTTTCAATACTTTTGTTTAATTAAAATTTAAACCATTTATATCATCCTATTTTGAATAATTTTCAACACCTTCATATTTGATTTCGTTGACGATATTTAAATAATGGGGGTTGTGGCCATTACTGAACTCTTCACAACGTTTATATTCAAATTAAAAACTATTTATTATAGTTTAAGTCTTTTTCTTCTTCGTTAATGTAGACTTTTGTGTCAATTTTAAGTCTATCAGTCTAATTGTGCAAAAATATAATGCACACTTGATGAAAAAATATAAAAACGAATGGGATGTGACCAACAAAAGATCTTTTCAGTACATTATTTAATCAAATTTTAACCACATTCCAACATCCAAAATTACTAAATTTTCAATAGGTATATATTACAATTTGTTTTCGATGATTATATTTAAAAATGGGGGTTGTGGCCAAACCAATCTCTTTACAACGTTGATAAACTGTCATATTTAAAACCATTTCGCGTAGTCCATGCGTGCAGAAATTGTATATTATACTTCATTCACACTTTATAGTAATATATAAAAAAGAATGGGTTGTGGCCATCACTTGAACATTTTACAATGCTTAAACTCAATCAAATTTCAAACCACTTTTCATAGTCCGATATTGCAAAATAATTGGGTGACAATATTATAAAAACGATTGCTTATTCCTTCACAGTTTTACATTCTTGGCCAACGGCGGGACATAAAGGCTAGTTATAAATAATTAGGTCTTCGTTTAAATTTTGTCTTTGTTTAAATTCTCAAATTTTTTATAAATATTTTTTGCACAATTTCACAACAAATATGCAATGATTCGGGGGTACACCAGTGGAGACCCACAATGCAGCTGGTTTTAGTTTTTTATCTATATATTGATATATAAATATGGATATCCCGATGGCTGCAGCGTGCAACGGGATGTGGAGGCTGTTGGTGTAAGGGACTGGAGGGGAGCATGTCAGGATAGAGGGAGATGACGAGGAATGCTGGAGGAGGCCAAGGCCCGCAATGGGCTGTGGAGACATTGATGATGATTATATATAAAAAATATGAATATATAGATAAAAAACAATTAACTATTCATATACATAGGAAACGAGTGGGTTGTGGCCAACACTAAACTCCTCACTAACAAGTCATTCTATAAATTATTCAAATTTTGTATGGAAAATTTCCAACATTTACATGAAATGAGTTTGTTAAATTATTTTTTATTTAAATATTTTATTATAAAAACTTGATAACTCTTCAATGCCCTTTTATGAAAGTGATGTGCCTTTTTATGAATTTTAAGTTTCCTGAGCTTGGGGTCTCTTTGAAATATTTGACAGTAAAAAAAATTGAGAAGCACTATTCATATATCGTTCAAAATCTAATGGGATCTAATCGAGTATTAGATTTACATATTTGCAAAATTTGAATAGAATCGAATGAGTACTTTAGTCTAAAATCGATAAAGTAAAATAAACACGCCGTACATAGCACACACACACAGATACATTGTGATGAAACTTTCAGAATACAATCTCAGCATGATACTAGTTGATAATCTGCAAAAAAAAAAATACCCTTAAAAATTACGAAAACATAACTCCCCACTATATCCCTTTGGGTTAGTGAGGAGTAAAAAAGATAATCAAAATACAGTATTCAAAAATCAACGTTTGGTCTGAAATTTCACTTAGAATTAAAAATGATACCTATGTTGGCACGTTCTGGATGCAGACTGTATAGGCTATGGAGATATTGAGACAAATTGAAGAGGCCTTCGTCCAAGAGTGGACGGGAATAGACTGAGAGAGAATAAGAAAGAAACGAACAAAAATAACAATAAATAAGGAGAAGAAAATTATAGTATAATAACTTATTATCATTGTTAACTATGATTTTCTTACGATAATGTCAATTTATTTAATAAACAGTTGTTTAAGATACATTGTTATTTGTCTTCTTCTCTTTGTTCTAGTACTGGGTACTGTTTAATCTCGGATTCACTCCTGGGACGCGGATGTCTAGCTGTCCTCCCATCTCTTTGGCGGTCGTCCAGGGGGTCTGCTGGTTGACGGTATCTCGTCTGCCTCTATTTTCACCACTCTCACTAAATCCGCTCTTTCGACGTGATCTCTCCAGTAACGTCTTCTGTTTCTACCCCATCGCACGACATCCTCGGCATCGCAGATCCTCCGAATTTCGGAGTTTCGTACTCTGTCTCGGATGGTTAAACCCGCGATGGGGCGGAGAGTTTTCATCTCGGTGGTTTGCAAGAGACTTTTTGTTCTCGTGGTGACGGCTCTGGTTTCGATGCCGTATGTCATTATTGGCCTTACGCAGGTCTTATATATCTTCATTTTGCTTTCTTTCAACATGTGTTAGTTTCTCCATACAATAATTCGCAAGCACCCAGCTACAACGGCAGCCTTATTCGTTTGTTCCCTGACTTCTTCGTAAAGGTCACTGCTGCTTGATACTTCAGCGCCCAGGAACTTGAATCGCATAACTTGTTCTATTGTCTTATTGTCGACTATGAGTTTGCAGCGTACAGGCTGTTTTGAAGTTATCATGATCTGTGTTTTTTTCTATGGAGATTTTCATGTTGTATTGTTGCGCCGATATGTTCGAGCTCGTAAGAGCTCGTAAGTATCTCGACTATTGGTATTCGTGGATCAGTTAGTTCAATATCTGACTCCCGAGCCAAAGGTACCGTGTTCGATTCCCGGTAGGGACACAGTAATTAATTGTACTTTTAGTCTGCATCTGTGAGACGATACACACCATATGACATCTTGTTATTGGGTGCGTGTTAACTGCTATTTGTTAAATTAATTTGACACAATACCAGTTAGTTAACCCGAAAAGCAATATAAAATAAAATATCATATTCTTTGACAATCTCCGAAAATATAAATTATTCACATTAATTTATTTGACAGAATTCCACAGTGAGTTTCATAATAATATGATACAGTCAAAAATGGCGGTCTATTCAAAATTTGAATGTTTGGTTGATTAAAATTGCATGAATTGCATTATAGATACAACATATTTCACCGTCACTAGCAATTATTCATATTGGTTTACTAACGAACGTTTGTTAAGCCAATATTGAATGCAAATTGACAAATTCCAAAAGCAATGAAAGGGGTGTTATTCACAATACGCAAAGCTATTTACAAAGGCATATAATATGTATGTATATGTACATATTGGTGTATTCCGCCCTTGGTTCGTGCGCACAGGAGTGTGACAAAACAAACATGCAATTTGGAGAATACGTGAAGGGCATTTTGAGCAAATTGAAAGCGAATTTATTAAAAAAAATATCATAACTCTCCACTATTCCATCAAAGTGGACAGTGAAAACATGTACCTACTAACGTTGTGTACATATAAAGGTAATAAGCTGCCAACACAAACTACTAGTTTTGATATTTGTCTATTTATATATTCCATTTTATTTATAGAAATCATTGTTTATATAATTTCCTAGTAAAACCCAACCCATCGCAACTACGAGTTTTATAAACACTTCTCGCTTTCAAAAGAAATCTGAGGAATCATTTTCTTACACATAACACTCAAATTTGTCTCCTTATCCTATCCTTGTGTTTTATATGTAATTATATTTTTATTATATGTTGTACCTAGTCATAAAAATGTTGGTACATATCATAAATACAATATTTTTCACCAAATGAATATGGTTTGTTGTGCTCAAAAAGCTTTAAATAAATAAATATATAAATAAAACCTGTTGTGCGCTGAACAAATCCCTATAGTTTAATTACAATTCCAGATAGATAATTTTTTCGTAAATTCTTGTATGAGTTATCAAATAAATAAATTAATATATTTAAATTTTAAAACCTTCTGGTGTACACGCTGAACAAATCCTCAAAGTTTTGATTCGATATTAAAAAAAAATTGTGTGAGATACTGAATAAATAAATAAATAAATTATAATGCAAACAACCTTTTCCGGTATGCGCTGAACAAATTCATAACGGAAAAAAGTTTCCCAATCGAAGTTTCATCGCAATCGGATATATTATCTATGCATATACGAACTATGTTACTTTACTCAAACTTCAACAATAATCGAGAAATCCCAATTAAATGTTCATCTGAAAATACGTGTGCTTTTGAAATGAATGGTTTTTCGTTTTGTTAATATTATTCATTAAACTTTTTTTTTTTTTTTTTCATTTCCAAGGAAAAGATAGCAGATGGCGTGCATAGAGAAACGGACTCCCGCAGGGGAGCGTCTTAGCACCAACTCTGTTTAACATTTACACGAACGACCAGCCACTCCCAACTGGAACAAAATCTTTTGTCTATGCAGATGACCTCGCACTAATCGCCCAAGCACCAACTTTTGAAGAGGTGGAAAACACCCTGACATACGGTCTAGAGTCAATGTCTCAATTCTATAAACAGAATCAGCTACAACCCAACCCCACAAAAACCCAAGTATCTTTCTTCCACTTAAAAAACAGAGATGCAAAAAGAACGCCCTCCATAAAATGGGAAAATTAAAACCTGAGGCCGTGCACACATCCTAAATATCTTGGAGTCGCGCTGGATAGAACTCTCTCATTCAAAACACACTGCACTAACATCAAGCAGAAAGTGGCTACAAGAAACAATCTTCTACGCAAACTGGCCAACTCTGAATGGGGAGCACAACCATCGCTCTTGCGTACCTCAGCCCTGGCCCTGTGTTTCTCAGCTGGTGAATACGCTGCCCCAGTGTGGAGCAGATCACCTCACGCTAAACACGTTGATGTGGCACTCAACGACACCTACCGCGTGATCACTGGCTGCCTTAAACCCACTCCACTGGACAAGCTGTACCCCCTTGCAGGAATAGCACCCCCTAGCATCAGGCGCGAGGTGCAATGTAGCGTAGAACTGAACAAAGCTCAACACCAACCCTCGCACTGCCTTTACAACTGTGAGACTGCCCGACCCAGGCTGAAATCCCGCAAGGGCTTCCTAAGATACACCGAGCCGCTCAAAACATCTCCAGAGGAAGCCAGGCTCACTTTGTGGCGAGAAAAATCTTCAAAAGAGTTCATCGAACCTCAGGAGCATCTCCCACCAGGTCACAGTCTGGACTGGCGCACCTGGAAATCACTAAATAGATTAAGAACGGGCGTCGGCAGATCGAAAGATAACCTAAGGAGATGGGGAATCATATCAGACGACGACTGCCTCTCGTGTGAATGCGGCATGCCGCAGACAACTGACCACCTACGAGATTGCCCTGCTTGCCCTGCTACCTGCTCACTCGAGGACCTACTGCGCTGTAGTGGCGCAGCATCTGACGTTGCCAACTATTGGTCGAGAACTGTTTGAATGCTGCTGACACGAAGAAGAAGATTAAACTTTTTATGCATTCGACCATTTTACTTATTATTGAATCTAAGTTTACATTATATTGACCGAGATATAAGGAATAATTAAAAATTTTCTTAATGATATAAATATTTCTTTTATTATGTTTTTGTACTAATATTTATTGAAAAAATATTAAAGTACGTTCAGCAAATCGAAGTGGAAGTCCGTGGTGAGATACTCTATTGATGCACTGAAACATATAAGATTATATGTTTTTTAATTACCATAAATAAAAAAAAGAGTATAATAGATATGATCAAGAAATAAAATAATAAATTTGAAAATAAAACGATCTGCGTTCATCGGCTGCTGAGAAAAGTAGTAGGTACCTATTAAAACGATATAAATATGATATTACTTTAATATCTCAAGAGTCGAATACTGAATATGTATGTTAGGCAGTTTAAAAATCATTGGATTAAAAGCTTATACAATAGAAGCAATAATTATTGTAGAAGCAATAATTATTATTGTAGAAGCAATAATTATTATTGTAGAAGCAATAATTATTGATAATAGACCTACTTTTATTAAAATAAATAAAAAAATATGTATAATATTTTACAAATTTATGAAATGCGTAACTGTAATTGAACATACATATGCATAATTAGCAAAAAAAAAGGTAATATCGAATTTATTTCTTTTATAACTTGCGTTAAAAAAACTTCAATCTAATAAGGAAAATTAATGAATTTTACTTAATATTTTTTCAACACTATAAAAATTCAATATAATATATATAGATATTAAAATGGATGTACGTATATTTGTCTGTTTATTTGTATGTATGTGGCTGATGGACTACTAAACCATCTATCCGATTGCGATAACTTGGGAGATCAGACAACGACCAGAACTAAATCATTGACTCGATTTGGTAACTCTTCTCAAATTAAAGTAATATCCATTCAGTATAGTTCTGACTGCATTATGGTTAAATAACAGCAAAGCGTAAGGATAAATCGAAATATTCTCAAGATTTAAATTAAAAATATGGTAAATATTTATATTAAAAATATGGGAAAAAAATGTTTGTTAATAAAAATAAAAATATGGTGTCTATTTTAAAAATGGAGTCAACGTTTATAGGTACCTACTGTACTCTATTTATATATGCTTACTTGGTAAAAAATCAAAACAGATAGTTAGTTTTACATTTTTTTGTCTTATTATGAGAATAACTATGTATTGCTTCGCCTTGTGGCTTTGCAACTAATCAATTTTAAAATTATTTTTAATTTTTTAGTTATTGTTTGTTTTGATACACATCGCGTGCAGTAAAATAAGTGTTTCAGGATTATTAAATGACTAATTCAGTAAGAAAAATATGATAGCATGTCAAAAATACCAAGACCAAATGAGGAAAGACATAGTCAATTATAATAATATATTTTTTGTGATAGGTATACTTAGTTGGAGTTTATTGAATGAAAACGATTTTGTAAGAAAGAACTACAGTTGAAAATTTTTAAACATTGGGAATGCATAAAATTGTTTCTTAAACGGGTATTCGGTAAATCAGAATCATTTTTAGAAACCATAGCTTTATTTTACTGCGCAATATGGAATGAATTTTTTTTCAATCATATATTTACAGTTTGTAATGCCTGTTCTTCCCGTATACCCGTTCTTACCCGTTCTGCTTTCGGGAACAAATGACGGCCTCTCTGAAATAACACTTTAATAACATAAGAAAAGTCCGGAGAACTCTAAAACCTTGAAGACACTGCACTCAAAGTGCCAAAGAGAGATAATTAACGAAGAAACAGCCTTCTCAACGTTGACTGTGAAAAGAAGACTGAAACGTATTTTTGATAAAAAGTATGAAAACCTTGAGGTCCGCATGTCCAAAGTGTCCAAAGAAATTCCCTCGGACATCGCTGTAGATTTCTCTTTGGATGGTTGATAAGGAGAAGTTAGTGCATTCCCATAGGATATGCTCAGAAGTCTGATCAGGGTTATCACAAAAGATGACATCGGATAAGTGAAAACGAAAAAGAAAAGTTTTGATACTGCCATTTCCAGTAAGGGATTACCTGGTCCAATATTAAGGAATAATCCACGTAGAAGAAATTCCATTTCCTACTTCTGTTTAATTAGGACTTAAAACATAATGCGATGGATAGGTAGAAATTCTTTTAAAATCCACTCCTGTATCATTGCTTAGAAATTACCACTATCTAGAGCATTGATCTGCACAGTTCATTTATTGGATTCAACTATACAAGTTATGTGTATAATTTTAAATAAGGTGAAGATATATTAATATGATAACGCGATGATATTATGTTTAGAAACATCCGTAGTTAAACAGCGATAATCATTTGTTTACATGAGGTAAGTATGTAGGTACACAGGTTTACCACCAAAGACCTTATATACTAAATATATAAGGTCTTTGTTTACCACTCATTTGACTAACAAAGTTTTACAGAGATCATAATATAAAAGTTTTACAGAGTTCAAAATATTTAAGTTATACGGAGTTCATAATATAATACGTTCTTATCTTGCCTTAATCTTAAAAATGTATAAATCAGTACTCGATCATAATATTACTCTTCAATGAATAAAAAAAACGAGTGGGTTGTAGCCAACGCTAAAACTCCTCGCTAACAAGTCATTCTATAAAGTATTCAAATTTTGTATGGAAAATATTCAGCATTTACATGATTATTTTTATTTTTTTTATTATTCAGCATTTTCAAGATTATTTGTGTATAATTTATTTTTTATTTTAATATTTTATTATGAAAACTTGATAACTCTTTAATGCCATTTTATGAAAGTGATGTGATTTTTTACCAATTTGAAAATAAAAAAATCAAATTTTAAGTTTCCTGAGCGTAGGGTCACTTTGAAATATTTGACAGTTAAAAAAATTGAGAAGCACTATTCAAAATCTAATGGGGTCTAAGCAAGTATTAGATATCATCGAATATTTTTATTATTGCATATGCGCAAACATTGGATTTTTTTCCCTGTCGGGAGTCAAAGATATTTTTTAACAGATTTTTAATTATCTCAATAGAGACGAAGTTGGAATATTTATTGTAGGAGAACCGGGAAATCAAGGCACCTACAGGGCTTACGACCTGAGCCCTGAGCAGGTCGTAAGCCCTGTAGGTGCCTTGATTTCCCGGTTCTCCTACAATAAATATTCCAACTTCGTCTCTATCGAGATAATTAAAAATCTGTTAAAAAATATCTTTGACTCCCGACAGGGAAAAAAATCCAATGTTTGCGCATATGCAATAATAAAAATATTCGATTACTTACACATTGGTACAAGTAGGTAAATAAGACAAAAATGACCTTATAAGTCTGGCGCAATTCAGGGGTGACTTCTATGCGATAAATGCATTGTCACCTCAGATATTAGAATTGTAGCTTCATTATTTACAAAAAAAAACAATTCTCTCAATAGATGGCGTTACAACAAAATAAATAAAAATAATAAGATTGTTGTTCATAATTTCACCCATAGATGGCTGTAGTAAAAATTCCTTATTTTCAAGCGAAAAGAATTTCAGTATTACAATATATAGAAATTTCAAAATTGAATTGATAGGGATCTCATTCTTCTCTTCTCTGCGTGCCGTATCAGGTCCCCCCGACGTTGGCGATCACTCTGGAGAATGCCTCTCTGTCCTGCGCCATTCGGACTAGCTCTCCTACCTGCGTTATTCCAGTCCACTGCCGGATATTGCGCAGCCAAGACATCTGCCTTCTCCCTACTCCACGACGACCCTCAATCTTGCCTTGTATTATCAGTTGCAACAATTTATACTTTTCTCCTCGCAGAATGTGGCCCAAATATGATATCTTACGAATTTTTATATTTGTCAGAAGTTCTCTGCTCGTATGTGCTTGACGCAAAACTTGTACGTTGGATATTAAATCTGTCCACGGTATTCGAAGCATTCTTCGATGAATCCACATTTCAAATGCTTCTAACCGGTTCATTGTATTGACTTTAAGCGTCCAAGTTTCGCAACCATACAACAGGACGGACCAAACATAGCACTTTATCATTCTCTGACGGAGTTTCAAATTAAGGCTGTCATTGCAGAACAGTGTTCTCATCTTGTTGAAAGTATTTCGCGCTATTTCAATTCTGCGTTTTACCTCAACATCGGGGTCTAAAGATTGTGTAATGACACTGCCAAGATATGTAAATTTTTCCACTCTTTCAACATTTACACCTTTTAATTGTAGAGACGCTGCGGAGTAGTCCAGTCGACCAAAGGTCATCCATTTGGTTTTATTCACATTAATGTTTAATCCCAACTCCTCTCCAGTAGCACATATATCGTTTAAAAGTTTCTGGAGGTCCTCAATGCTGTCCGTTAATATAACTGTGTCATCTGCATATCGGATATTGTTTATTATCATTCCGTTAACTTTCACTCCTTTATTTGAAGTTCCTACTGCCTTTTTAAATATTCTATCTGAATATAAGTTAAACAGGAGGGGTGATAAAATGCATCCCTGTCGTACTCCACGTTGAATAATTACAGCATCACTGTTGTTATTTCCAATTTTTATTTCTGGTGTTTGGAACCAGTAGAGATTTTTAATGAAATTTAAATCCTTGGAGTCAGGGATCTCATTAAAAAGGCATAATTGGTGAACGTTGCGCAAGCGCATAAAGTGATCACGTAAACCAGCCGATGACAGGTCGTAAGCCCTGTAGGTGCCTTGATTTCCCGGTTCTCCTACAATAAATATTCCAACTTCGTCTCTATTGAGATAAAAATCTGTTAAAAAAATATTAGATATCATTTTTGCAATATTTGAAAAGAATCGAATAAGTACTTTAGTCCATAATCGATAAAGTAAAATAAACACGCTGTACATAGCATACCTACACACACAAATAATATTGTGACGATACTTTCTGAATACAATCTCAGCATGATACTAGTTGACAATCTGCAATAAAAAAAATACCTTAAAATATTGCGAAATTATAACTCCCCACTATATCCCCTTGGGTTAGTGAGGAGTAAAAATGTTAAGCTCAATATTTAGTCTGAAATTGACATAAATTATTGTATAAATTAATATTATTGTTCAATTTAATAAGAAAAATTAGTGGAAATAATTGAAATGAATTATTTAATTCTTATTTAATCATTGGAAATTTTATATTTTTATTTTATTTTATAATTTTGATATAAGCGGTCAAACGCTAAATTAATAATTATTAAATTAATTTGAACCTCGAAAGATTTCTTAAGTCTGAAGTTGATTTTTATCTTATTTTAATCAAATTCATGAGTAGCCCTGCAAATTGTTGACTGAAATATTGATATTTTTTTTCTATTTATTTTATTTTTATAATGGTAGTATTTATGATATTGCAACGTTTGCGTATTTCATAATTATTATTCATTGGATTAGAAAAAAATTATCCAATATTAATCGACACGAACCACAGTTGCTAAACTGTTATAAATAAACTATGCAATGTAGATGGAATAGCTTTGATGAGGTTCTCTTTGTTTATTTACTAAATAATATTTTTTTTGTCGGTATAAAATAATTTTTTATCTTTTTTAAATGGATCAATAGTTTTATATTATGTGGCGATCGTCTTGGCGTTACACTCAATCACTCTATGAAATACGGACTATTCGTCGAGTAATGCTTAGCCGCCAAGGGATTTTCGCCACACAAAGGAAAAGTTCTTTTAAGATATTGTGTGCTTCCTTTGTATTTTCTTGTTTTTTGTTCCTTTTTCTTAATTCATACTGTGTTAACTTGTTATTTTTTCAGCTTGTTAAATTTCTTTTTGATTATATTAGATGTAATAAATTGCATTTTTTTAAATGAATATGTCCTTGTTTAACAAGTACATATATAGGTTCCCTAAAATAAGCAAATAAATGCTTGTGCTTAGGTGAACGAAATCGGTAGAGGCAGGATTCGAAGTCGCGACCACTGGATTACTAGCCCAGCGCGCTTACCGCTCTACCACCGACCCATCTCAATAAAATATTTAATATTCTTGACATCTAAATAAAATATATATACAAATGCAAAAAAATATTCTTTAAAAATAGATTAAAACATTATAACGAAGCAGGTATCCTGCCTCTGAAAAATTCAGGAACGGACCGGAATGAAGCGTGTGGATGACCTGTTCCACATCGCACAGGACAGAGAGAGTTTCTCCAAAAAAATTTCAACGTCGTGGGGACCCTATAGGATATGTAAAAAGAAGAAAATATTCAAAATCATATTATTCTCAACATTCAGAAAGTTGTAAGGGAGTAAAAATATTGGTCTATAATGTATGACATAATAAGAGTTTAAAAATAGAATAAATGTACGTATAAACTAAGCATTGCACATATTTCCACTATATCGAATCAGGAAATTGAAATGACTTATAACGTGTTGCAAGCGTGACATCACTTCACTACTTGTAGATTTATAGGAAACTCGTGTATGGTTTGCACAACATACATATTTAATGATAGGTACGTGGAATAAAAATGATTTTAATTAATAGATAGGATTTATTTGTTGGCCACAACCCACTCGTTTTAGTTGAACATTCATACCCAATCTAGAATTTATTCATGTTTTTCATGTAGCTGCATCACTTCAACATATAATACGGTTTTGTAACGCAATATTAATTTTGCATCGTTGTTCTTCGCGTTAAATTTATTATCTATAAAAAAAATACTTCGACAACCGGATACTATCGCTACACGACGCTTCCGGCGTCTTCCTATTGATTATATAATGAACATTACCTATTAATTCTTTTGAGTCTTCTTGTTGATATAATAATTTACTGATGTAATAAAATACTTTACAATGAAACAACAAAAGAAGAATTAATTATCGTTCTAAATATTTCTTAAAGACGAACAAATAATAAGAGACTTTATTTTGGAAATATATTACTATAATATATTTGGAAATATGTCTAACAGAAGGAAGCTGCACTTTCTTTGTCAACTACATAGTGTGATAAAGAAACGTTCTTCTTCCTATCTGTTTGACAGACTACAATGGTCACGTGATTTGCACGTCCACTCAACGCGACAGAGAGGCCATTTACTCGTTCTCCCCAGACATCGAACCTCCGCATTCGAGGGTAGTTTTAGATATGCTTCCTCGAAGTACTGGAATGAGTTGCCGCAGAACATACGTGCGATGAACTCTTTGCAGAGTTTTAAGAAACACTGCAAGATATGGTTATTGAACCAACAAGGGTGCCAGCAGTGAAGATAAGAGAAGGAAGAAATACATTTTATTTTTTAATTACTATTAGATTTTTATAGGTTATGACATGGGGTCTGTCCTCAATGTTTTGTGTTGTCCTAAGGCTTTGCTGAAAACCAGCAGCACTCCAGGGATACTTGGTAGTGCGCAGCTGAGCAATAGCCTTTTTGTTGTCAATTGTAGTTCAAAATTGTATATATATATTCTTTTTTTTTGTTTGATGTAACCTTAATGGCAACAAATAAATGGTTTATTTATTTATTTACTTGGCAATACCGATTTAAAAAATATTTGATATTGTTTATTCATTGTATTTTATCGTAATGTTGAAGGTTCAGAAAAATGTTAATGTATAAAAAAAAACTCGTTGGTCAACAGCGCCAACCATATGGGATCTTGCCGTATCATTTAGAACCCTATTACTAAATTAAATCCATAAAATTAAAAGAGGTACATACATTTTAAATTCACAAATTAATTAAATGATAGTAGTATTTAATATTTTTTTAATATTTCTTCTCGGGCAACGCAACTAACAGGTACTATGTCAAATATTTATTTAACACTCACTCAATAACTAGTTCCCACATTCTGGAGACTTACGATTTTAATCGTCTCACAGATCCAGACTGAAAACACAATTGAAAACTGTGCCTCCACCGGGAATCGAACCCGGGACATTTGGATCAGCAGTCAGATACCCAACCAACAGAGCCACGAAGGCCGACAATAAAGTGTTATCCTTGAAGTACCTATATAAAGTAGTATCCTTGCTAAAATTGAAGCATTCGGGATGTGCATATACAGAAGGTTGATGCGCATCTCATGGGTCGATTGAGTGTTGAATGAGAGTCCTAAATATGATAAAGGTAGAGAGAGTTGCTGACCGCTGTCAAGAGACGCAAAGTCGCATATTTTGGTCACATATTCCGTGGTGAAAAATATGCTCTTTTACAACTTAAAGTAGAATGAAGACGGAGTATGTGCCGTAAAAGAATATCGTGGCTTAAACATATCAGGTAGTGGTCCGGGATTCCGGATGCGACGTCACTAATTGGGTTGGCTTAAGATAGGGATTAGTTTGGTGTGATGGCTTCCAACCTCCGATAAGAGCAGCACAAGAAGAAGAAGTATTCTTATGTTATCCGAAGAGCAACAATCTAGGGTATGAACAGCACAATATAGGTACCTATAGGTAAAGTTCCCAATGGGGTGGAGTTTAAAGAAAATTCCTCTCTTTTAAAAATGTAAATAAAATTATTTCCACTTAAAGTAACGAGGGTTGTCCATCAACTATCCAAATGGATAGGCTCAAAACATCAGTCATCCAGGTTTGCTTGTTACTATCGCCAAAGGAATGACGGAGGGCAGAAGCTATATAGAGGTCGCCCTAGAGACGGTTATATGGACCAGGTGTTGATGTGCGCTGTAGCATCTACCGAGAGATTAAGAGGCTACCAGACAACAGATATTTGATGTGTGTGTTCTCGTTACAAACCAATCCCAGGATTGTAACTTAACTATCAGCGCCTTTGGAATGATCTTGAATCATTGAACGGCAATATAAAAATCCAGATTATGATTATCAAGAAGAGTAAACGAGATCTTATAATTTGCGAATGAGTAAGGGATATAATTTAATGGGAAAAATATTCTTTTTATAAATTATAGTATACCTACTTTATAAAAAAAGTATAATTCTCAGAAAAAATATCGGTGAGAAAGAAATGAATCCTGATCAAGCACAGGACGGGCGATTTTGGCGTGGTAGATTTAGGAGAGCCGACCCATAGTGTGAATGGCCAAGCTAAATGAAACAAGATGAGGGCGAATAAAAAGTATAACTCGCAATGATAGTTTAAAAAATATCTTATCATACAAATAACAAACCGTTGTTTTTCGGGGGGTCTCTTGAAAATGTAATTGATTTTATACACCGCGATAAAATATATAATGCATTAACAGTTTGGATAAAAGTCGATAGAGTCGATAAATGTCGTACATTTTATGTACATAAGTCTCCATAATGTGGCAACTTATTTTTAGGTGCGTGTTAAATAAATATATGAGAGTCCCTGTTAGTTGCCCGAAAAGATAAAAAAAACGATAAATTTATACCTATTAGAAATTCCAATGTTTGTATGTATCATGATGTAGGTATCTATGTATGAATCTATGTATTTATGCTATGCGCTCCCAAACCATTCTCCCACACTTTGGTGAATTGTCGAGCGAATGCCCAAGATGGTTTCTGGATTAAAACATTTTTCTTCTTCTTCATCGGGTATTAGGTCATTTTATCTATGAAGGTGGACTATCCTAGGAGAAGAAGGTCCAATTTTCCTTCCATTTCTTCGCAGGTTTCTGGTTTTAAACTTTTTTCTTCTTCTTCTTCTTCTTCTTCTTCGTGTATTTGGTCATATACCTATGAAAGTGAAGTATCCTGGGAAAAGAAGGTCCAACTGTCCTTTCATCTATTCGCAGGGCTTCCAGGTACTAAAGGGCCTGAAGGGACGGGAGGTACTGAAGGGCCTGAAGGGAAGGGACGTACTGAAGGGCCTGAAGGGACGGGAGATATTGAAGGGTCTGAAGCGACGTGTGGTAATGTAGGACCATTTTTAATTATACAGGCAATACGAAGTTTGGCGGGGGTTCGCTAGTAGTAAATAAAATATAATAATCTTTTTGAAAAGTCGAATAACATTAGTTACACCTACTGAATAATTGGCACGTAAAGTTGTGTATGGCTACTTCGACTGCAGCTTATCATATTCTGATTGCAACTATGAGGATGAATATTTTAGCATGACCTAGTAAACAGTTCCGTGTGGGAAATTCAAGTAGGTACCCCTCAATCGATATAAGTAATATATTATTATAATTTGATATGCCTCAGAAGTTTTAACATATCCTATGGGAATGCAGTAATTTATCCGTCGTGTCAACATTGCGACAAGTATCTACCTACTGCAAAACAAATCAAATTATTTATTTTAACATTTTTGTACATTAAGATCAAAAAGAGGAAAGTGAAATAGAAGAAATTAAGTTGGCTAGGGAATGAAATATATAAAAATACTTTTATTAAAAACAATAAAATTAATCGAATATTTTTATTATTGCATATGCGCAAACATTGGATTTTTTTCCCTGTCGGGAGTCAAAGATATTTTTTAACAGATTTTTAATTATCTCAATAGAGACGAAGTTGGAATATTTATTGTAGGAGAACCGGGAAATCAAGGCACCTACAGGGCTTCAGGGGTGAATTCTATGCGAAAAATGCATTGTCACCTCAGATATAAGAATTGTAGCTTTCATTATTTACAAAAAAACCAATTCTCTCAATAGATGGCGTTACAACAAAATAAATAAAAAATAATAAGATTGTTGTTCATAATTTCACCCATAGATGGCTGTAGTAAAAATTCCTTATTTTCAAGCGAAAAGAATTTCAGTATTACAATATATAGAACTTTCAAAAATTGAATTGATAGGGATCTCATTAAAAAGGCATAATTGGTGAATGTTGCGCAAGCGCATAAAGTGATCACGTAAACCAGCCGATGACAGGTCGTAAGCCCTGTAGGTGCCTTGATTTCCCGGTTCTCCTACAATAAATATTCCAACTTCGTCTCTATTGAAATAATTAAAAATCTGTTAAACAATAAAATTACTTTGTATAAACCACTTTTTTATTAGAACCAAGTCTACATGTTTCAAGAACAATGTTTTCTTCCTCAGGACACTTAGTGAACTAGTTAACAAATCTTAAAAATAATATGTTTGGGTAAAAGCAGAAAAAAAACTCTGTCTTTGTAAAAATAATGTTAGCTTTATGGTCACCCTAATCTTTTATACCCCTCTACTTCTCCTTTCCTCCCCTCTCACTGCTTTTACCCAAACATATTATTTTTAAGATTTGTTAACTAGTTCACTAAGTGTCCTGAGGAAGAGAACATTGTTCTTGAAATATGTAGACTTGGTTCTAATAAATTAAGAGGTTTATACAAAGTAATTTTATTGTAATTAACTAACGATGGAGCCACAAAACAATAATTTCACATTTGATAAATAAAAAAATACTTTTTTTAATCAATACGTATGGTAGATACAAGTATGACAATTAATATTAAAAACATGTAAAACTATGGAATAAACTATATATTCAGCACCTAGCCTACGAAATGTAGCAAGACTTTGTGGATTCTTTTATGTTTGGTGGAAAACTATTAAAAAATTAATAGAAAGAAAGAATAGAATAGAAAGTAGCTTTAAAGGTTGCTAACGCAAGTTCAGTTCTTATGGTCCAATGTTCTATAACCTAACAGCATGAACAGTAAAGGACGATGAATAGAAATCCGTAGCGTGTGATGGGATGGTGAGGGTTATTTCTTCTCTAGATCTATGTGGAAGTTTCTTCTCTAGATCTAGATCGAGTCCATGAGAGGCCAGAGGTTGAAATTTTAGAGATATAGAATACGAAAATTAGATATAATGGAGCATTAGGATTGTTCAATTTATGAAACAGGAAAAAAATAATATGTTGATCCCGGCGCAGGTGAATAGGTTGTCGTTTAATTTGATTGAATTAAAAGGTAAAAAAAAAAACTATGTACCTAGTCCTAGAGTATGTGTGTAGTTAAATTATTATTAGTCAAATATATTTTTTTAATTACATGTACGCAAACATTGGATTTTGTTCCTTGTAGGGAGTCAAATGATATTTTTATTGACTATAACATCTCAATACAAATAAATCAACTTCTCAATGGCGTCACAAAAAGGTTTCTTCGTTACCTCATAGATGGCAATAGTATAATTCCGTATTGTTCAGGTGAAATGTTTACACATTATTCAAATATATAGAACTTTCAAAAATTACATTGATAAGGAAACTCAATAAAGGCACAATTGGTGAGCGTTGCGCAAGCGCATAAAGTGATCACGTAAACCAGCCGATGACAGGTCGCAGCCCTGTAGGTGCCTGAGTTCCTGGTTCTTATTTTTAGTATTGATTCAGAATAGGCTTACACCTAGTTAGGTCCTAAATTTCCAATAGGTACTATTTTTTATAAATTATTTATTTATTTATATTCGGGAAACAAACAGCTTAATTTACAATATAAGGGATTAACAATAAAATAATAACAACTATGCCAATAACATGTTTCCACAAGTAATACAGGTAAATTATATTATGTAAGAAGTAGGAAGTAAGTATTATTGAGGTAGGAGGGAGTTAAGAGGAAATATGGAGGGAAGAGAGGGAGTACAGAAGGAGAGGGATTAGTTTATATGAATAATTATTGTAAGAGAAGTTTTGATTTGATATTAGTTATTGAGGAGTTGAATAAGTCAATTTAGTTTAGTTTATTCCCTAGATATGATAGTGTTATGAAAATGAGGTAAAAAAACTACTTTGAATAGATTTTTTAATGTAAAAAAAATACGACTGAACGATTTCATTCGATGCTTATTTTTGTATTTTTAAATATTTATAAATATCTTAGTTCTTAAAAAACAATGTAAGTCATCATAATATGAGTAATGTTGTTACAAACTATGCTGCATGAACTAATTTATGATGCTCGTCTTAGTGGGAATATATTTATAAGTAGGTATTTATAATAAGTATTCGTTCTGGGTGTAATTTTTGATTCGATTCACAAATCGAATCAAAAATTATAACATTGGAAACAAAATGCAGATGGGTCGATGGCAGAGCGGTTAGCGCGCTGGGCTAGTAATCCAGTGATCGCGAGCTCGAATCCTGCCTCTACCGATTTCGTTCACCTACGGACAAGCATTTATTTGCTTATTTTAGGGAACGTAGGAAGATGTATATGTACTTGTTAAACAAGGGCTTATTTTAGGGAACCTAGGAAGATGTATATGTACTTGTTTAACAAGGACATATTCATTTAAAAAAATGCAATTTATTACATCTACAATTTATTACACTTACACCTATAGCACAAGCATTTATTTGCTTATACTAGGGAACGTAGGAAGATGTATATGTACTTGTTTATCAAGGACATATTCATTTTTTCTTTTAAAAAAAAATATATATAAAAAACATGTCAAAAAAAATTACTCCTGGGGGGCAAGTCTGGTCCAATCGGCGAAATCAAAACCGACACGATTACCCATATCATGGATATAATTATTACATGGAGTTCTATAATATCTTTAGATGTCTGTTTTAAAGATTTTGACGTGCTTATTAGGATTTGGGTCTATTATACTTTAACGAAAAAGCGCACTACGTAGCGTTAGGGAGGTTTACAATCTTCTTAGGAAAATATTAATTCGGATTTTAAAAAGACCCCGGGTTGTAAGAAAGAGGAATTACAGATTTCGAAAGATCGTTTCACAGCCGCGCTTCTGTGTTAATAAAAGAGTTCTAGAAGCGATTGGTTCGTGTATATTAAAAGTTTACTGTGAACGTGTGTTGAGATTGAGTAAAACGAGTGACTCTATTGTGAATGGGTGGAAGAAGGACCAGAGATGCAAGTTCTTCTGAGCATCTCCCGTGGTAGTATCTATAGAATAAACTTAGAATACCGACCTTGCGTCTGTGGTCTAGTGATTGCAATCCATTAGTAGGTTTTGTTCACAGCTCATGCTAGCAATCAATTAGAGAACAGTGGCTGAGGACACACGGATTTGGAGGTTTAAATTGAAGGAGGCTAAAGCTTATCTAAGTTCATAACCGTCTTATACTGAGAAAAAAAAAACTAAATTTTCATTTGAAATAATCGGTCATAACGAGGAGTTCTGGATATAAATTCAATTTCATCTCTCAGCGTAGAACAACTTATTTCAGATTTATTGAGTAAAAAATATCATTAAATATTATTTTATTTATTTTTTCGTTTGGCCGTATATACTTATCACAATTATAAAATAGAATTAAAATATAAATTTGATATTCTTAAGGTAAATTAATGTTGTGTAGGGTTAAGTTTCCTGCTTGTCAAATGTTAATGTCCAGGTTCTTGATATAATTGATTGCTTCGTCGGTGAGTGCGAAAAAGTCTGTTTGGTCACCACTATAATATTATATGCTACTCATTCACTCCGCTAATGTTTGATGGTCTGTCTGTCAGCTCCGCAGTCACGTCTAGGGGACTCTCGCTATCTAAATTTGAAGGCAAAATCAGCACACCTACCATGGCCAGTTCGGATTCTGTTACGTGCCAGATTCTGTTTGTTTATTACAGATACACATCATCGATGAACGATTGTTTGATTGAAAAATGATACTTTGTGGTATCATTTTTCAATCAATTAAATTGAATAAATTAAAACTTTGTGTATGTACATCTTAGGTTATGAAGGCACATACATACCAGTGAATTATATTAGGATTTTAACAGGACATGCGAAGATTGTATTCTGCCATTTTTTTTCAGTCAGTTTTTTTGAAGTTTGTTTCGTCGCGTGAGACACTGTGTTATTTTGTAACTACTACTGCTTTACTCTGGAGGATACAAATTATAATGCTTTGTATCCTCTTGAGGATACAAATTCCGTAACATGTAGAGGAAATTTTATTCAATTAAATATAAGTTATAATTTTAGTGGTGTACACAAAGTTGTGTTTTATTTATTTCAGATACCTTTATTCTTTCGTGGTTCAGTTGATTTGATATCCGACTCGAGAGAAAGGTTCCGGGTTCGATTACCGGCGGAGATACAATTTTTGATTGTTTTTTTATTATTCTGGATCTGTGTTACTATAATTATCTAATGTGTACAAAATGTGAAAAGTTATAAATAAATATTTGGCATAGTACAATATCATGTTAATATGTATATAATTAAAAAAAATAAAATATAATATAAAAAAAAACAAAAAAAGGCAGGAAATTGACTGGAAGTAAGGAATTCGCTAAGATTTAGTTGAAATTGATCCTTAAGTCAGTTTTTGACCATATTGAAAAAAACTTTGCTTAAAATAACCAAGTTTGACTGTATCTCTTATATACTGTAAAGGTTTATATTAGAAATTTTGGTCTATATAAATACAATATATATTATGATATATTACATTTCACAATAGATTATCAGATAAAGCTAATGTGTATTAAATGCCTTTTCATTCCCCGGTACGGAAACTGCCTAATGGAATAGGTAGGTACATTTTCTAGTCGAAATATAAATTTTCATAATAAAATAATATATAACGTACCTACCTATGTACATAAGTAATATGATGAAAAACAATGTTTGTCGTTGTATATTAAAAAATACTTCTGAGAATTTTTCCAATATTTTTTTTATAAAACATAATATAAAAGCATATGTTTTGATGAAACTGTATGTATTAAAATACTTTACATACCTATGTTTTATTAGAATATTTTGTCAAAAAATATGTGTAATTCGTTAAAAATGTTGATATACCGACCCGGTGAGTGTATAGAAAAGATGACTTTGTTCAAATTTTCCTCGTGTGAATTTTTTTCAGCATATTAAATATGCTAAAATATATATATATATATATATATATATATATATATATGTTAAATCTAAGGTTTTCGCGAGTACAAAATATGTTATTATTAAGTATTTTGGGGATAACCCGCGTCAAATTATGATTCCCGAGAGAATCAGTCGTCTGCCGACGTTTCGTCTGAATCTCATCAGACATTTTCTAAAGGCGCCTTGTTAATAAATTTTCGTCTCGAGGGATAGTGCACGCACGTCCGTTCGAGTCGAAAGCTTAAACCCACCCCTCCACTAACACTTGACGCGGCTTCCTTTCAAACTTTCACTTGGTAGTAAGCTGGTAGTAATGTGATGGGATAGTTTTTCTGCATTAAACACATGCTAGGTATGTGTGTGGAAGCAGAATGCAGCAGACATATCCTTGTCTTCATACACAAATCTCTCTCCATCCCTCTATCTCTGCTTGAGATCTCTTCAAGGATACCTATGAGTACGTACTTCTGTCTGCTGCATTCTGCTTCCACATATATATATATATATATATATATATATATATATATATATATATATATATATATATATATATATATATATATATATATATATATATATATATATATATATATATATATATATATATATATATATATATATATATATATATATATATATATATATATATATATATATATATATATATATATATATATATATATATATATATATATATATATATATATATATATATATATATATATATATATATATATATATCTATATATATATATATATATATATATATATATATATTTCTATATATATATATTTTTCAATAAAAACGTACTTGTCGAATCTGTTTGATCCACAGTGACATCTGTGGTATAACCAGGCTTCTAAACGAAGTCTGGTAATGACAGTCCGCTAGGTTATATATATATATATATATATATATATATATATATATATATATATATATATAAATATATATATATATATATATATATATATATATATATATATATATATATATATATATATATATATATATATATATATATATATATATATATATATATATATATATATATATATATATATATATATATATATATATATATATATATATATATATATATATATATATATATATATATATATATATATATATATATATATATATATATATATATATATATATATATATATATATATATATATATATATATATATATATATATATATATATATATATATATATATATATATATATATATATATATATATATATATATATATATATATATATATATATATATATATATATATATATATATATATATATATATATTTATATATATATATAGATATGTGATGGGATAGTTTTTCTGCATTAAACACATGCTAGGTATGTGTGTGGAAGCAGAATGCAGCAGACATATCCTTGTCTTCATACACAAATCTCTCTCCATCCCTCTATCTCTGCTTGAGATCTCTTCAAGGATACCTATGAGTACGTACTTCTGTCTGCTGCATTCTGCTTCCACATATATATATATATATATATATATATATATATATATATATATATATATATATATATATATATATATATATATATATATATATATATATATATATATATATATATATATATATATATATATATATATATA